>VZTD01001553.1:143889-446180 GCA_013397725.1 Rhagologus leucostigma
CTGCGCACCTGCGCCCGCCCGCCGCCGCCTCGCCCCGCACCCCGGCGGCCCCGCCCGCGCAGGCCCCGCCCCGATCGCCACGACAACCCCCGGGCTCCTTTCCACCGCTACCGTCCTGGCAGCCTCATCCTCAGCCATCTCACCTTTAGGGTTTTTTTCCCCCCAGGTTTGCCGGAATGCTCAGGGAGAAAGTCAAGACGCAGGTAAAAAGATGAAGCAAGAGGATGAAGAAGAAAGTGGCAGCTTTCCATCAGTGGTGTCACCCAGAATCTCTCCGTTTCAGCAGAGAATAGGAAACAATGTTCTCTTTTGAGCTACTTTCTGAGAAGTGATGAAATTGAAGCTATCACCTTAGTGAGACATAATCTAACATGTCCCGTCACACTGCTGCACTTACTCTTGGGAGGAGATTGCTGCTGATTGCTTTAGTCAAGTCTTGTTAGAGGTTCACCATGATCTAGAAAGGCAGATATCAGGCAGGTTTTTCAGTAAATACAGAAACCTCATCCTGTGGCTTGGAGCTCCTCCTGAATGTACATAGCAGGGTTTGCCGGGGTGGATAGACTGAAAGCTTGGGGTTTTGTACAGTAGCCTTAGAATTCTCTTGAAGCTGGAGTGCTACCTAGCCTGAGCCAAATCAGCTTTCTTCTATCTCTGTGTGACCTCTTGTGTGGAAGACTGTGGGTAAAACAGCCTAGCAGAAAGCAAAGGGCAATAACAAAAATGTTTGTCAAATGATGTTTTTAAAAATAAAGGTTCCAACATAGATTGGGAAAATTGTCAGAGTGGTTATGAATATTCAGTTAAATTGTATGTATTCCAGCCTCAACAATTCTGCAATTCTGTGTTCACTCAGACCATGCTATTTTGCATCTTTCGCTCCAGCTATCAGTGCCTGGTTTGAGACCAAACAAATTCTAGAGCTGCACATATGCATTTTAATGTCATTTGCAGTTTGTCTCAGCAAAATCATTTAGGACACATTTTTCTTAGTACATATATAACTTTTGGTTATGCAACAGGCTTGAAATTTAAGATTTATTATTTAAGAACTTCTTTTAAATGTGTGCTTTGAACAGTCTCAATGAACCCAAGTCTTCTGACATTCAGTAATTTGCTTTGTGTTCAGCCCAGGCTATCAGAGGAAACCAAACATATCACATCTGTTTCCACTGGAGACCTGTATCACATCAATAATGCAGCATCACCAGACTCTCCCTGAAAGGCTCATGTGTAAGAGAGAGAGGAAGAACAAGACTGGTTTTTTAAAGGGCAAAGAACTCTTTTCCCTATCTGAGTCATATTTTCTATTTCTGTCAAACTAAACCATTCTATTTAGCTATCTTCTTTATACAACAGCCCCTTTTTTGCCATATTTTCATTGCTAAAGTTTTGAGTGATTGGGCTATCATCACTTTCACAGTTTTCAAATAACTCTCAGCAAAATGTGTTGTAGGTGAGGCCAAATCCTGGAAAACAAGAAATATGTTCTTGGATGAAAAGCTTCTGAAGGTGTTGTTCTGTGGTAGCTATCAATGTAATCTTAATTTGCTCTATGTGTTAAGGACCAGTTGTACGATGGCAGGCTGAATCCCTCATAGCAAACTAGTTTGCCAAGTTATGTATCCCTACCTATCCTACAGATTCCTCTCGTTGGAAAAAAGCTTTAGAGGCTTTAATGAAACATTTATTTTATTTTTAGTTGATATGGATTTTTATGTTCCCACAAGTGGAGTGAGTACAAAAGGCAGCTTCCCTAATGGTCTGGTTTACTGGTTGCCTGAGTGAATTTGTAACTTTGTGTTTGCACTGACTACTGAGCACTGCTGGCAGGGTCTCCTCCTGCCTTACTTGTATAACTTTCTACATGATGTTGTGAATTTATCATTAAACTGTGGCGAATGTAAATAATTATTAGGAATTGCAAAGAGGTTATTTGCACTGGGTTTTCTTCTCCTTTCTCCCTTCTCCCTCATCTCTCATCTTTCTTTCCTCCATTCTCCTTCCTCCTTTCCCATCCTCTTTTCTATTTTCCTTTTCCTTTACTTTTCCCTTCCTCTCCTCTCCTCTCCTCTCCTCTCCTCTCCTTTCTTTTCTCTCCACACTTATCAGTGACCTAGAGCAAATTCTTCTTTCCTTGATNCTCCCCTCTCCTTCTCCTTTCTAAAAAATCAGTAATTTTTAATAGTACATTTGGTTTTGTTAGGTTGTTTGAGCATAAGATGATAACCTTTATCTGGTCCCTGTTGGGGCATGCTTCAGTACATCAGTACTGCCATCAGTTTTAGTATATCCACTTGAATATGTTCCATCCCAGGCTGGCTGGGCACTCAGGAGATGTGTAGCCAAGCTAATATATCTCAGCCCTCAGCAGGCTCAAGGTCCAAAAGCAATTCAAAAGGGAACCTAAAGTGCTTGGTGTACTTCTCTGAAATACTGTAACATCTCTGGTGTCCAGACACAGACCTACAGTTCCCCGTGCAGAGACCGTACAAAACAGAATCAGAGAGAAGGCCCTTACTTGTTATAGGTCCAATCTGAGCACCAGATAAAAAAGATAAATATGAAAAGGATCCTTAGTGTAGTATTAAAAGTATAAGAGAGACATTTTGCATGGGTTTCAGGTTTTCCCCAGTAACTCTCCTTTACAATTTCTCAAGCGCAGAGTAACAGGAGTGTGGAATGGTCATTGCTATCTTCACTCACACCCTGCTAGCAGAAAGAATTCCAGTCATAACAGTAGCACTAACCTGAAGTCCATTTTAATTATAGCTGATTTAGTTATTTTTAATTAGCTAATTTTTTACAGTAATAAAACCAAAAGCTGGTATGCACTTTGCACATATGCTTCACAGTATATTATGCTAAATGCCAAGGTTTCCTGAGTCTTTATTGCTGGAATTCACAGCTTCATCCTATTTAGTAACTAGGAAAGTTGTAAGAGCATCACTCCAAGCCGGGTCACTGGTCTCAGAAACGTGAGTGGTTTGGGGTTTTTTTTTTATAATCTTAGCCTCATATATTTTCTTTATTTATTTGTTTCCCATGGCAGTAGAAATTCTGATATGATTAATGGTGGAGACTCTGGTATAATTAACGATGATTTGATAACAAATGCAGAGGAAAAGAGCAGCATTGAGAATGAACCATGAGAAATCATCCTCACCGAGAAAATACATGTTTGAATTCCTTACAAATCTACATCTACCACAGTGAATCTGCATTGTGTATTAGATTCATCCAGCTTATTTGATATGTGGTACAATCAGAAGCAACTTTTCATTGTGTAGCAAGTCTGGGAATACATAATCCACTGAGAGTGAATGGCAATTTACATGTCTGCTCTTTTTTCAAAATTAATTATAGCAGACATACACATTGCTAGGAATATTTACCTGGGTGAAGTAATACACAGCCATGAAATCTGGTGATTGAAAGGTAAAGGGAATGAATGTTTTCAGATGAACAGGCTTTTTCACAAAAAAGAAAAAATAATGAAAGAAACTAATAGTTTATCTTACTCCAGTTCTTACTATCATTCCCCATTAAAAGATTTTTTATTTTTGAGGCATTAATTACACGAACCACTTTATAAATATATGTATTTTTAATTGACATCTGGTGAAAGACTTGAAACTGGAGGAGACAGAATGTGAATTTCTCCCAGGTCAATTGTGACATATTGCAGGAAGCCTGTGATAATCACAGCCGCAGGTTATGAACCGTGCTCAGGGGCAGATGTCACTCACTTTCTTTTGGATGTTCTGTGCTTGACTTCTCAGCTGGTTTAGAAAGAAGCAGGAGCTGTTCAGCCATGTTATTTGCCTTCACTTTTGATTTGTTGATACAAGACAACTGCAAGTAGCTGCAAAAAAATTGCGTGTGCTATTTGTGGACAAAACCACATAAAGGCTAATCAGGAAAACTTCCCAAACTATTTGCCTGGAAGGGAAGACCAGTGCCGTATTTCCCCCAAACAATGTAGATAACTCCTTTTTTAAATTTATTTTTTCATGCTGTTCTCCTTCAGCTTCTCTTGCAACTTGACCCTAGCTTCAACGAGACATCTGTGTACAATTGTTTCATGCTTAGGACCTTCTTATTTTTTGAACATTTTTGTTTTTTAATTGAAAATCCACAGCAACTTAAGTGAGTGTGTATTTTGTAAGACAAGTTCATAAAATAGCTTAGTTTATCTTGAAGCCTTAGAAGCAGTATTTGGAGTCACTGGAACAGCACTAGCCTATGAGAAATAATGCCAAAGCATATTGGACAGTGGGTTGAAAATTTATTTTGTTATATACTATATTAAAAGTACACTACATGCACGCAAAAACACTTGTTTGTAGGAAGGGAACATTAGAATGAACCAATAACCTCTGACTCCTCCTGTCTTTTTTTCCTCTAGCACAGCAGGTGCTAGAGAGATTTTTAGCCTTGGTAATGTAAAATTATGTTTGTTCAAAAAATAAACTTGATACCAGCATTTTTGCAATTGTGTGCAAAGGTTTTTCATTAAGGAGAAAGATGCTCATGCCTGTTATGTGCACTGCTCACTGGAAGTCTCAACATCAGAGTTCTGGCAATATGAAAACAACTCAAAGAAGAAGTGGTCCAGAGGAAAAAGTGAACAGTTTGCCTCCTCCACGTGAGGACAGGACATCCATGAAGCAGAGTTAGTCCATCCAGTCCATGAGCTGGGTTAGTCACCCACAAGGAACCACCATCACACAGACCCTGACTATTTTACAGATATTCTACAATTTTAATTATATCAATGTTTCCTCCTCTTTCTTGGGGATGCACCTGCTGCTTCCCAGCATTTCCTCAGGCTGCCGGGGAGCAGGACTGCCTTTTCATTATACAGAACGCACAACACCAGTGTCAGCTGGGGAAATTCCTGACTGGTCTGGTGAGACACTGGAAGAAAGCAAGCAATCATAATCACATTTGGAATTAATATTAAAATGACTTGCAGTAATCTGCATGAAAGCACAGTCTATCAGTCAGGAGAACGAAACACTGATTGAATCCTTTCTTTTTTAAGAGGAGGTTTTTCTCAGACCAGCACTCCCCGCATACTTACATATTTGTGCAGTTTGGTAGGTGTTTTGCCCTACATTATTAAGGGATTAACTTAGCATTTAATAAATTGAAACTATCACAGTATCTTTTTTGTATGCTGTCAAGAGAGATTAACCCAAATTTTTGACCTGTTTTTTTGTTTTGTCATTTCCATTCCTCCATGGCCTGCAAACAGTTCTTTACTCTGCACTAGACTTCTGATCATCACTGTGGAGAGACAATAAGTTAACATAGAGTACTCATCCAATAGAAATAGTTGTTAGGGTCTACTTTTAGGGTCAGTTTGCCCCGATGAATTGTAAATGCCCTTTAAGGTTCTTTGCTATCAATATCAGAGTCATACAAGATCTGCTCAAAACCCAAGGTCAAATTCAAGGTTTAATGGCGCATCTTGGGAACATGAAGGAACACAAAAAACATATTAGGACTCTGTTTAGGAGTCCTTGTGTTGCCGGAAGAGTCACCTTGTTTCTGCCAGCTCTTCTGCAGCTTCTCTATAGAGAAGGGTCTTTGGTGTAAAGCAAAAAGCACATCTTGAGGCACTTCTTAAATGTGAAAAGTTCTGTTACTAATCAGCACAGGTGTGAGCAGCCTGGGAGTTTCTCGTGTGTGATAGGAGCTAAACCCTTCCCAGTCTAAGGGCAGCACAGAAGTAAACTATAAAGTTTTTTGAGCTCCTCCTCTGGACCCAAAGGCCTGGGTCAGCATGCTGATATATTTTCTCTTCAGTCACACTTTAGTTGTGTTTTGAATTATTCTAATTGTCAAAAGTAGTGCAGGATATTTTCGTAAATAACAGTGAACTTTGCCCTAAAGTTGCAGAATGGTGATTTAACAGTGATCAGTAGGTGTTAAGTCCTAAAAGTCGACAGAAAAAAAGCTCCTATTCAGAACTAGAGCTTGAATTCTGTAATTATACAACACTTACGGACTCAGATTGTAAGCCACTGCTTATTAAATATAATTCATAACATTTTACATGGACAACTTGATTATTATTCTTTTGGTATACATGACACATATCATGCCTCTGCTTTTATTTTGAATGTTAATGTTGCAACATTCAGTTATGTTAGTCAAATGCCTGGCATGACACTAATTGTTCTCAACCAGATTTGTAGCTTTAAAGGTTTCAAATTTTATAATTCAAATAATGTACAACTTGGTAATGCCTTTCTGCATAGATACAAGTGAGCTGAATTTACACAATGTAGTCGATCTACAGGAAACATTTTGGTTTTGCCCAAACCAGGGAATATTCATAGCAGAAAGCCAATAGAAATCTTCTTTTCTTTAATATAGGAAAGATTGAAACATGAAAGAGTGAAACAAAATAAATGAAAAAGAATTATCAACATCATGCGTGCCTGCTGTTACTTTGGCTTTCATTACAACACAACTCTCCCTAAATTTAAAGGGAAAAAGCAAGGGTGCCTTTCAACTGCACAGGCTAAAGTAATGTTGCTTGTGCTGGTCTTTTCAACACTCCCACTGGAGTAGGTTATGACCTAGTTGATCTATATATCTGAAGAAAAGACAATTGACTTGCCATAAAATTTCAGCAGAGATACTGAAAGGAAAATCTGCCGTGTAAGTACTGGGGGATTATATATGCGAATAAAGCAACAAGGCTTTGGGGCCAGCTGTCGAGCACTAACTGTATTGTTCATGTAGCAAGGTAGGAGCTTTGGGAGCTTCTATGGGCTTGAGTGTTCCTGAAAAACATAGATATTCCAGGCAGAATGAAAATGTGTGCCTCATCTTGTGGTGAAGAACATAGCTGATTTTCAGTCTTTTCTGTATATCTAGTTATTTTTAGAGACTTATTTAGTTGAATTTTTTTAATAGCTGTTAGTAGTGCAGATTAGGTAATTTTTCCCTAAAACACTCAAAAAGACAGAACCTGAAATAACATTTAGTTTTCCTGAAATTTATTTGTGATTACATCTGGCTGTTGAACAGAAGGGTGGGAAGGGCCTTTTACATTCCTTTTTGTTTGTGAAATGAAGCTTGTCATGCATGCAGGTAAAAAAGCCTCAATATCTCCATTCATTATGCCTTCATTTTTGGTGAGTGCTTATTACTCATGCATAGCCAGGAGTATGAGGATCACAGATGCATTAAGAACTGTTTATTTAACTTTTAACTAACTGATCAGAGTGGAAGAAAATATTACACAGGTATTTCCGAGTAATACCTGCAGGTATAAATCAGTACATGGCAAAGCAAGTAACATCAGAGCTTCTGATGACGTCTCAACCACAGTCAGAGCACCTACATTCTTCATTACTTTTGCTTTTCCTAGGTGTCCTCACCACAAAAGGCTGTGTCAGTTCCTGTCTCAAATATAACATGTTCCATCTCAAGTGTGTGGAATTTATCTCACCTAACTTTGGAAGGCTATGACATGCCTACATCACTTCTAGAGTAATGACAGATCTGGCCTTCTGTTGGAGTGGCAGTTTGAGAGGAGTGGATTTCCGCAATTACTTGTTTCTTCCTAGTGATTATAGAACAACTTAAAGTTTAGGTTTTGATGTTAAAAGTTTTCATCTTTCAGACTTTTCCCTCTGCTTATCTGTACTGTTTACGTTACTTCCTCTGGAGCCTTTTTGCATAACATCATCACAGTTCAGCTAAGCACTAGATCTCAGTGTCATGTTCAGCAGATTTCTATTCTGCATCTCATAATGCTTTCTACATCCCAATATCTATTTTTTTACGCCACTCAGTGACTTCATGCATCTCTATTTTACTTATGGATCCTTGAGGGAATTCTGCATCTGTCTTTTAGCTTGGCTATTTTTTCTCTCTGTATTCAGAAATTTAATTTAGTTCTCATTAGAAATTCGATTGATGGGTGTGCTGAAGTGTAGATAAAATTTTTTGAGGGAGAAGAATGGATAAGATAAACACTTCAGGAGAATGGCAGGTTGTTTCATTTCACTGGGCAACAATTTGAGAACAGCAAGTAACTCCTGAGTGGATCACATTGTAAGTGGTGACTTAAATAACAATAAATAGTTGCAGAACATTTGGATATGGAAACACATGTCCTTGAAGTTGTATTATGAACCTTTTAGCACAGATACCAGAATGAGAGGTGCTTTGCTTACAGAGAAAAGTAGTTTGGCTGCCCTCTGAAACTCTGCTATCCTTATTTACTGTTGCTCGGTAGGCACCATGCCTGAGGTTGGGAAAGCCATGGAGGAGACCGTCCATAAGTATAGGTGTAAGATTAAGCATATCCTTACTCAAAAGGCTGTGATCCTGGAAGTGTTTAATGGAGAAATTTGAAGCAGTGATTATTCTGAATTGAGAAGGAGTACCAAATGTTAGGTGTGGCCTAGGGACACTTACTGTAGTTCTGGCATTCCTCCCATTATCCCAGTTACTTATCCACTCAGAGTCCAGCCTTTAGCCCCATGCTGTTGAGTTATCAGAGTTAGCTTGCTAACTATAAAACTTTAAAAAGAAGGTGAGTAAGGTTCATTTTAGCAATAAAGGTGCAGACAATATTATTCTTTTTTGATTGGCATAAGCAACATATGAGGGATTCAAATACATGCAGAGATTATGAAGTGTTTACAGTATACTGGCTAACTGAGGAGTAAGAAGAAAACAAAATATCCTAAAAGATCAGGCATGACCAACTGAAGAGCATATTACAGGACTTATCAAGCAAGAGACAAGCCACATTCTTCTCATCTGAAAGGGAACATAACATAGCGAACATGATCTCTGGGTGATTAAATTTCAAGTAATGGATTTAAACCCAAAGACTGGTGAATGGAAGCTTAAATCTTACCTGTTTTATCTTTAGATTTTGGTATTTACATGACTCTATGCATGCCTTTTCTCAGCATGGAGGTAGATGATACCAACTTTAGTTAAATGAATCTTGAAAAAGAAAGAATCTGCTATTTTGCTTAAAGGAGAACTCATGTCTTGGGACTTCATGGTGACAGGATCTACATCTGAGCACCATTACCTGTCTCCCAGAGACAGGTTGGTTCCCAAGGTTCCCATGACTTCATCTTCCCTAGAGGTATCCCATAGCACAGAGGGTAATGTTGGCTTGCAGCAAATACAATTATTTGATCTCAGCATGTCAAGAAAACGTGCTGTTCCTCATTCTGACTACAGAGATACACCCCTGACTCCTTTTCTGTTCCCTCTGTGATTAATGTTTCTCTGTCTCAAATGTCTCATAGTGGAGAGGCTTAGTTTTCGGGTTTGGTTTGTGGCTGGTTTTGGTGTTTTGTTTTTTTTTATTCCATTTTCAATTTTTAAAAAGTTTCTCACTATTAATGGTGGGAAAAGTCTTATTAAGAAAATGAGACATTTCAAATGGGATTGAGTAAAAACCTGATCCACTGATTTTAGTGTCGTCTTTCTCATAAAAGCCGTAAGAGTAAAACTGTGCTGTCTTTTTTCCCATACCCCTCCAAGTACTAAAAAGGTAAAGAATCAACAATCTGAAAACAAGTGAACTAACAAACATCTTAAATAAAGTGAATTACTTTTTTTTTGTTAGAATACTCATACTAACTTAATTTTTTCAATAAAAAATCACTTTGAAATTGCCAAAGGAACGTGCTTGTCTAAACCTGTTAAATAATTTTTTTTTAAAACAAATTATTGCTTAATAGGGTTTTTTTTTTTTTGATAGTTTATTGCATAAAATGAATAACTATTCCTGCTCATGCAGCTGATGAGGCCCCATATTTACCCTGTCTCACACATTGGCCTGTGAGTGACTAAGGCAAAGATGCAGAGGAATTGTCTGAGGAAACTGAAGGGTCAGGAAAGGGATTGATACTCTCATGTGAAGTCTAGGTGGAGTCGTACCTAACAGCTCATAAACAGTTGGGTTTTCAGTTAATTTAATTGAAATACAGAATAATGGAGCAAGGCCAATTTGGATAGACTTTCTGATGGATTCTGGAAATGGGAATGTACTAGTTCATTAAACATAGCTATGTTGCAAGCAAATTAAGCCGATTTGGGTTCTTTATCAGTGGAATTGAGGAAAAATGTCTTTCCTGTGTGTTATTTGAGACAAAAAGGATGGAAAAATATTATCTGAGCAAGGAAAACACATCAGAGAGCATTAAAATCTGTGGAGACAAGGTACTGTGATGAATTTCTATCCTCCAGAGCCTTGTGCATGTATTTTATAGTTAGTGATAAAATAAATGGGATGCTTAGCATTTATGGAAAGGTAATCTGGGGAACCAGTGGAATAGATAAGATACTTCTTTTCTCAACTTTTCACTAATTGATGTGAAAAATCAGGGAATGGATTTTGTTCCTAGTCACACATGTATAAATCTTCAATAGTACCTCAATGAATGATGAAATTGATGTAACAGAAAGTGGCTTTTTTATTTCAGACAAATGAAATACAGAACCTGTATGCTCATAGCATCTGCTTTTGTAATTTATTTTACCTAGAGGACAGCTTAAAATGTTGTATGTGGCTCTAACCACTCTAAACTCCTGCCTGGGATGAACAAAATTTAAACATGAACCAAACTGAACGGTGGTTATTCTAAGTGGACTGTTCACTGAAACAGTGATGAAATGAACCTCTGTGTGGGCTGTAATCACCCCAAAGAGCGGAAAACTTGAAGCAGAATTTCTAGAAGAAACTAGAAGGTGGAATTTGTGTCTCTCATCTAACCATACCTGGAGATTGCGTAAAGCCTTTCCACCCCTTGACACCAGCAGGCCACATCCATCTGCAGAAAGCCCAGGGGATCCACGCTGTGATGAGACCCACACTGCTGCATGGTCCTGGTACACTACAGTCATCCTAAATCTTCTGCCACTGCAGCATGTAGGTAAAGTCTATTTTAACATGGTCTGTGCTGCTCTGTGGAAGTGCTGTCAGTGAAATCGCAGACAGTTTGTGACATGGGAAGTGATGAGTCTCAAGTTTGTTCTTCCACAAACAATTGAATCACTTCAGTGCATCAGCATGAAGAATTTCATATATAGATATAATGAGGATATCACAGAACTGG
Source organism: Rhagologus leucostigma (assembly GCA_013397725.1). NCBI lineage: Eukaryota > Metazoa > Chordata > Aves > Passeriformes > Rhagologus > Rhagologus leucostigma. Next base: position 155,004 of record VZTD01001553.1, read on the forward strand.
CAACTTCTAATCCCACTCTCACACTTGTCTAGAGGTGTTGTTGTTAGCTCCCACTCATAGAAACATATCCAATATTTCATATGTATTTCACATGAAAAGAAAAGAACTACAGACATGAAGTAGAAGCCGACTGGGATTGCAACCTAATTTTTAGTAGTTTCTTGACAAGACAAACTACAAAATCTAGAGAGATATAATGCCAGTGGAAAGCTGCTGCGAAGATGTTCTGGGATTTGTCTAGTAAACCATGGCTGGGATTTGTCCTAGTAAACTAGGAAAAACTAGACGTAAAGGAAAAATTTGTTTAACCTCTCATGAGAAATGTCAAAATAGTTTCTTAAAACACTGTCTTTTAAAATAGAGAACATGGTCATATTTTTTCTAATACTTTTCTTCTTTAAATCTGAGATTTAAAAATGGATTAAAGTGATCAGTTTGGAAAGTGGCTAAAGCTTCTTTTGAGAAAATGCTTACATTTTTTAAAAACATAATTTGTATCTCCAAGACCTCTTCTAGGCTAGCCTCTTCTGAAGAAAATAGAACTGCTCTCTATATTGCTGATAAACATAAGAGTCAAGCGTCTTTTGAATCCATGAACCAAAACACTTATTTGCAGCCTCCAACTTAAACCCCCTTGACTTAAATGGTTGTGGGTGCTTATGTTTATCTGGGTATTGTTCATGTTTGTTTCTGTGGGACAAGCAGAAGAAATAGAATGTGGCTCAAAGTAGCACAAAATGAGCAATCAAAGCCAAGGAACACAACCTGAATAAACATTGAGACTGTGACCCTGAAATGAATATAAGCCTATGACACAGCCTTAGAATTAATGTCAGCTGGAAAATGGTCTGGAAAGAAGGCAAAAGTGCTAGTTTCCTTCTTTCAAATACCTGTTTCATGCTTTCCAATATAATAGCTAGGGATCAAAGAAGTGTCTGTTTGCTTATTCAAGGAGAGGACTTTCTATTTTGAGGAAAGGAAAACTCAAGATGTGACATGGAGTCTTTAGGGTAACATAGTACACTCCTGAAGACGCTGTAATAATGTGAGATTTTATTACTGAATTTTGACCATTCACAATGAGGGGCTTGATATTTACCTTGTATATATTCTGTGGTTCTTTTTATCAACAAAACTGGCAAAATTCATTCATCTTCAGAAGGTGACGGGAAGGTAATTATTACCCCAGCTCTGAAATTATACTTCCAACTTTTGCCTGGCTGTGGCTGTTTGCCCTAAACACAACAGAGTAATTAATACATTATACTATTGCAAATGATTGCTGGACCCATTTCATAAAAGCATGAGTCAGTCAAAATTAAGAAGCCTGGAGCTGAGGTAAATATAATTTAATTTTTGAAAAATAATGCATGACATGAAATTTCAGGTTCTGACCTAGAATAAAAGTTTATCTCTCAAGGCAAGGCTTTTTAAATCCAAACAACTTTTACCAACATTGGCATTTTAATAAGATAGAATCTTACTTGTGGAAACTAATAAACATGTGGCAACGACCCTGCCATCAATATATCATATATGACACCAACTGATGTATATGGGGGACACTGGTAAAATGACAATATGCCAGTCTGAAAATCTATTTGCCTTTCAATCCATTTGTATTTTTCTGTTAGGCTGTTTCAAGTGATGACAAACTGAGCCTTTTCACAGCTGAATAAGTATTCTGTAGGAATATTCCTTTATAACAAATTATAACTCAAATTTTGTGCTTGGCTGAAAATGAGCAATTAATCATGGTGGTCATTTGTCACAGGCTCTGTAACTCTGGAGAAACAACTCTTCATATTCAGAGATGCCTGGAATTTGCTCATACACATTAGCTGTTTCCACTTACATTTTTTGACAATAGTGCCGTCCTTTTTTTCTTTTTTTTTTAGTGTAATAAAGAGCAGTGGGAATCCAATGGGTATGAGGTGAGGCAGGTCATGAACTCTGTGCTTTCAGAACGTGCTGTAATAGTGAAAAAGAATCTCAAACCCAATTCTTTTTTTTTTCTCTCCGTGGTGTTACAAAGTGTTTGAAAATGTGGTGAGAAAGAGCCGTGAAAGCGGGCACTTGCAGTTGAAAGAAGTGTTTGATTTACTATAAATAATTGTTCCAACATTTAGCTTTTTTTGAAGATCTCAGTCAAATGCTATTCCCAATTTGGTAAATATTTTCAGGACCTTGTTATTTTCAGCCAGAAAGGAATTGAAAACAAGGCTGAAAAAGAGGTGTGCATCTTACACGAAGTCTTGACAATAACTTTCTTTTGCCATCCTGCTCAAATGCTTTTCAAAAGCACACTGGGGAAAGCTGCAGTGTAGAGAATAAAGACTTACCTGGTATTCAGAAAAAAGGAAGAGGAAACAACTGCGTTTGATTCAGATCTCTCACAATTTAGTTGCACTCACTGCTGCTCTGTGTCAAATAAACATTTACCTTGGTGTAAATGAGAAAAGGCTTTGACCCAAAGCTTGGATGTTTTGGAAACCAGCAGCAGACTAAGTTGCTACAAAAAACCAGATGCTGAAACACTGGGAGCTTAGAGCCTATCCTTTTTGAGCTGACCTCTTTGTCAAAAAGCAGGAATGCTCAAAGGCTGGTCTTCACTTGTTCTCTTGCCTTAGGCTTGGTTTTGTCATGCTGAATAATACCTGAATTGGTAAGTAATGCACTCTGTAAAGTGGGGTCCTTGCCTGTACTTAACAGGGACCCCACTGAAAGTGAGGCTGGACCAGGTGCCCCCCAGAGTCCCCTTATCGCTTCAGTTACACCATAATCCTGTGGATTTTGGCCATTCCTTTCCAGCAGGAAAACATCAGAGTGTGATGTTAATTCTGATGTAATTTGTTGATTTATTTTTTTGCGTCATGGGTAAAGAACAAACCTGTGCTTGCCCTTTTTTTTTTTTTAATTAATATTATTATTAACATGCCCTAAGATGTGGAAAGTTTTATCCATTTTTTACACTTTTTTGGCCGCTATTATTTTAAAACTTTTGAATTTTCATTTACTTAGAAGTGACATTTCTATTGTCAGACAATATGTAACCATATCTAAATTATTATTTTTACTGCTCCAGTACTAAATTTGGCCTAACCCATTTAAGTCATTTTTAGAGACAGATTTGCATTTGAGCTGATTATGTGAATGCCAAGTTTCAGCCTACAATGACTGAAAACAGCTGAATAGTGAAATAGTGAGTGACACTGTTCATAAAGGAAACAGCTCCTGACCCTCAATGACAGCTCTGTGAATATGGTGGGACAATCGTTCGAGGATTGTTCACAGTTATTACTACGTAGGTTCTTAATTTGTTGCTATCCTCCATCATCAGAACATGTTCTGTAACTCACATTTTTAGCGTGCTGAATTTTATTTCTGTTTCCTCTGAGTGATATCTTGTGAAGGGCCACAATATTTATAATATCACTTGCATTTATTTTCATGTGGCTACACTCTGACTTTGGGCATAGCCTTCAGACAGAGATGGTGCATTATGTTGTGCTACAGCAAGGGTAGCCCCAGGAGATGACATGCTTCAGACAGTCCAGCAAAGCACAGTTTTCCTTGTTTTTCCCTTTATCTGACTAGTAAGTTGCTATTAGCTAGTGTAGCAATGAGTTTGGCCAGTCCTTAAATCATTCCCCTGTGCTGAGTGCGTGTGTGTGCACATACACAGCGAGGGTGTGTAGGACAAGCACCAGTGCCTTACAATAGATTCATTATTGGGGTTCTGGAGGTGTGTGTCACCCCTCACTCCTATTTTTTTTTTTTTTGCCTTTTCATTTCTTACTCTCTCCTGCTCTACAGGTTTTCATTCACTCCTGTGGAAGTAAATCTGAGGTCTGGAGGAGGCAGGCTCAAGTTCACATTGACAGTCACTGTGTTCCTCTCTGAGTATCTCACACCATGGCTCTAATTTACAGGGAGCAATACACGATTTTGTCTCAGGAAGTCTGATGAAAAGCTCTTGGCATATTAGTCCAAAGGGCAAAGTGGGAATGTCACCAATGCGTTTCATGGATCACATAGCCTATAACTTTGATTACATAGTCTATAATTTTTTCCTGAAGAACACCAACAAGGGACGTTTTAGTATTTGGAGCATTTTTAGCCTCTACTGGAAAAAAAACAACCAACCAACCAGCAAAACCCAGAAAAAGAAAACAGAAATAGAAAAAATAAAGAAGCATTTTCAGGGATACCTCTATTATTTCTCTAAACTGGATACTGAATTTTAAACCTAGATACTCCATTACCTGTTCATATGTACAACTGAACAGATTTAAAGTATATCGTTTTGAAAGACTTCGCATACAAAATACACCTATTCATCCATAACTCTGGATGTGTATCATTTAGTCATGTTTGTCAGTGGAAGGGAATAAGGAGCTATAGAGAAGGAGCTCTGCTCCTTCTACAGTGTGGAGTGTAGATCTGGTACTCAATATATTAAATATAAAGAAGGGGAGGAGAAACTTTGTAGAAAATAGCTAGCTTCACCCAGGAGTTTTGCCTATCCTTTTATGTCCCCTTGGTTTTGGGACTCCCAACAAAACTTGGATTTATTTCTGAGGAACAACCACCCAAAAAACCAAGCCCAACCAAACTAAACAAAAAACCAGCAACCAACACAAAACATTAGAATATCTCTGTACGTGTGATTTTTATTAATGGCTGCTTTTTTTTTTTTTNAATTCAGCATCTTTAACACCATTCTCTGTTTTACTGAGGTCATAGCAATTTTCTTGCAAAGAAATCTGTCACTTATTGGCATCTGTATTTGGATGGGATGGAACAATCTTAAGAATACTTGAACAATTGGTTCTGCTGTAACTTTTACAGAGCCTTTGGTTTAGCCTTGTTAGACATTTTGTGCCTCAGATTTTATACACTGTTTGAAGTGTCTCTTTATACATTATTCATATTCCCATCAGTACAATATTGAATTTTGGCATCCTTCCAAGGACTGGTAACATTCAGTTCCAAAATGAGACTGAAAAGGAAAGGAGGGGAGAAAAAGATCATATTTCTCATTTTTCACTGAAATTTATCTGACCGCTGACCTACTTTATTTTCTTGAATATCATGAGAGATATAAGTGGATTGAGGAAATAATTTATACAGATATCTGAGTGAAAGTGAAATTAAATGGAGGGAATACAATCTTAAAGAGACTGGGACAAATTTACCATTGGGATTATGGCAGCCAGGGGCAGTATTGATTTTATTGTAGTTTTCTAATAGCAGAAACTGAACATCTAAATTTTTATTAGTCGAAAGGTGCTATGACCTCTCAAACGCTGAGGCTTGGGCACTGCTGCAGGGATCAGATGGAGTTTGAGACGTTGCTGTTTTAGTGCTGGCACGACCCTTGTAAGCACATCTCTATTGCACTCCTTCAGCAGCTTCCGCCTTAAGCCATGGATGCAGTAAGTTCTGCTGTTGATAGAAAGCTCTCTTATTTTTAAGGATAACCCATGAAGGAATGTCGGTACCACTGCCTTTCCTGCATGAGGACAGCATTTACGTGGATCAGACTTTACCAGTAGAGAACATCTCCTCCTGCAGCTTTGTCAGACATGATGCCACAGAGCATGGTATTCCTCTAGCTTGTGCTAGCTCTGTAACAAATGCCTCCCCACTGATCTGAAAATATTTATCAAAAAGTCAGTGGAAGGTAACAGGTCTCATTGAAGTAGATACAAATTACCTTCGTGCTCTTGTCCTGGTCTGTTTGAATTGCCTGCCATGGAGAGACCTGTGACTTTTCACGATATTTAGTAAAACAACAACACGAAATAATTGCTTGGACTTCATTTGAGTGAGAGACTAACCAAGTGTGCACTCAAACCAAGAACTACGTGGGCAAAAGCAAAATTAACAGCCATGCTGATGACTTCTGTGCCAACATCTGAGGTAGCTGATCTCAGAGCTGGATCCTGAATAAGGCATCTGACTGATCCAATACTGCCTTCCAAAGCATAGCTCACCTGTTTGGCCCCCAGAAGCAAGCATTTTTAGACAAAAATCATCATCTGGTATAATCAGAACTGGCAGCTGTTACGTTTATGTCAATAAACTAGAACAACTCCATTTTTTTTAGTGACAATTAGCACTGCAATGGGCTGCAGAAAGAACCAACACAATTATAAATAAATTTTTTTTCTTAATAATGCTGAGTTGGGATGAAAAGATAACTCTTCTTGTTTTCAGAGTAGAAAATTCTTGACAATTAAATTTTTAGGCACCTTCTATTATATGAAAAATGTTGTAGACACTGTAGAACACACAGGATAAAAATATATGTTTCATCTTCATTAGAGATTATTTTCTCCATTGCACTGACCAACAGAGGAGCAGGATACCTTAAATTCAAATTCTTTACTGTGACCAAGCATGCATGCAGGAGCAACACCTTAGGCACCTAGATGGATGAATAGCTCTGAATATTCCATATGATCATTCTCTCATTCACTGCTAAGCCTATGCACAGGTGCCATGCTGAGCAAGGCCTTCTGAATGCTTCACTCTATGTGGTATCCTTGACTTAGATGCTGTTGCCATCATTTTCAGGACATTTTTCTTTTTAGTTTGTCTTATTAACCTTCAAAATCTGTCTTTTCTTCAGGCTCTTAGGGAAGACTGGGTTGAGAGACAAACAGCCTCCAGCTTATTTTTCCTCATGATAACTACTGAATATTTATGTGCTGAATTGTGATGAGGTGTCCTTTCTATATTGCATATTACTGGGTATTTTAATTCTTGAGATGGAATTCAGAGCAGAGAGGTGCTTCTGAACGTTTTTATAGCTCTAAATAAATAAATGAGGCAAACAAGTTTTTGTCTTCTCATCTCATCTCCAGCAAGTGCATTTCTTTCTCTACTCTTTATTTTGTTGTTCTTCTGCAGGATCAAGCTACCTGAGTGATAGGCACCATGTGAATCAAAAGAAACAACGCCACCGTCTTATTGGTATTCTCTCTTTTAAGAGAAGAATAGAACAGAATTGAGAAACTGCTCACCTTTTTCATTTGTTTTCTTTGTGAGTCTGGAACGCAAATAGTTTCACCAGAGTTGTGTAGACAATATTCCTAAGCTGTACTCAGAATAACTACTAAGAAGTTCTCCCTCTGGCTTCTGCACATCCTGTATTCTTCCCATCATGTGAGTATGAGAAAGCATCTTAAAAATATGTCACAACAAGAATTTTACCTTTTGATTTTTATCTTCCCCCACTCCCAAGCTGTTGTGTTTTTCACTACCTCACATATTTGCTTTTTACAAAAAACAGGAAAAAAATGAAAAAATGTTCAGAAAGTATGAAAAGTTTAAACTTTTCAGTATAAATACAACATGCAATAAAGGCTTTAAATATCAGCATAATAATATTGAACCTTTCCTTCTGCAAAAACACATAAACTTGGAATGGGATTAAAATAATGTACTATTGATAATGCTCTTGAGTTGAACAAGTGAGTTGGTCAAACACTGGCCAAAATTTCTTACTAAATAAGTAAAAATGTCCGTGTAATATTTATTACATATTTAAAAGCTGGAGTGAAAAAGCTATGATTCCTCTGACTTTCTTTTATGATTCTCTGCTGTAAACTCCCTTTTTCTTTTCCTTCCCTTTCTTTCATATTTCCCTTTCGTCTTTGAAAAGGGCAGGAGAAGAACATGAAAAGTGATTACTTGGTTTTGAATGCCTTAAAAAACTGGCCTTCTTTTCTTTATTAAAAAATCAGTCTTATCAGGATTAATTCTTAAGATACTTGAGAATAGAAGAAAAAGTAGCTGTGACTAAGGCGTAGGTCCCTCTGAGCTCCTTGTGTAGTCTTGAGGATACCATATTGTTTGCCTGATGCCTACATGCTAAGGGATACCTAGACTGCTGAGAGCCACAGAGGTTGTGTGATAGGCAGCATATTCTTGTTTGAAAAGTTCTTCTGAGCTCCTGAGATGGAAAGAGAAGCAGCAGGGAATATTCCTTAAGGTTATGTGCAAGTAAACATGGGAGACAAATCTTCCAGCAGACTAGAAAAAAAGCAGAAATTAAGGTGCATTCCCCGAGTTGTTTAACCACGGCTTTGCTTCTCGTTTTTTCAACAAATACAGGATGATGAAAAGCTGATTCTATCACGGTGAACTTTGAGCTTTCATGCCAAATGTTCTTTATTCATGTATTTCAATAAGTAGAAAGTCAAGGAATATCGTGCTTTGGGAGAACAGACTCTCCGTGCTTCACACTGGCAGAAGCCCTACTGTAGTAGTTACATCTTTCTGTGCCGTGGGTTAGCTCCTGTTAACAGGGCATGGTGTGGACACTGAAAAGCTTTAGCAGAGGAATTTTTCAGCTTTCTGCTGCATTCTGTGAGAACTTTATGTTTCTTACAGAAACTATGAAAAACACTGTTAAGGGTTTTTTGTAAACTATATCTCTATCTTTACACCTGCTGTTTTTACCAAAGGATTTTTATGATATACTGAGAAAAATATTTTGAAATGGGTGTTGTGTGGATTGACCAGTCACCCTGATGGATGGCTGGTCAGAGGTCCAATAACTTTCTGCCATTCAAGCAAACATTAAGTGAACTAACATATAAAAACCCATTTGTATATTAATAAATAATTCCGTTCTCCTGAATTCTGGACGCCTCGTTAATCCCCAGCCAGGGTACAACAGCGACAGGCATGGTGTGGAGGAAAGCAAATCCTGGGAATTGCCATACTCAAGCTGTTCATTAGAAATTACTGTTCTACTGCAAACACTAAAATCCACCAATGTGTGCCTAGCTATCCATCCATCTTAATTCCTCTGAAAAAAAGTTGGGGCTTTTTTCCAGTGTTTTCTACACCTTAGTTATCTACAGAAAGAGGCGCATGATCTAATTTTAAAACTTGTCTTCCAGTGCCTTGAGAAACAGGCAATATTTCTTGCTTGCTTTTTTTTTTTTTTTTTTAATAATAAAACATGTGGAATGGGATACAGCATGACCAGTAAATCATTTCACCTAAGTAGAGGTGGATCACTGGCTAGGGTTGCCATAGCTGGGACCTTTTTGGACAGTTCACTGTTTCATCAAGAACAGTATCTAGAAGACAATTAAGTATTATCTGATGTCAGTGTGTTAGGAGCTTAGAGGAGGAATTTACAGGAAGAGTAATTTGCTATGGGAAATAAAAACAAGTACTATTTAAGTATTTAAAGATATCTTGGGAAAACAGCATACAATAATATCAGAGAGAAAAGTAATTTTGGAGGTCTTAAGGAAGCAAATGAGCAAGTGTGGCTGGGCTGTCAGAGTAAGGTAATATTATGTTCCAGCTGTATGAGTGTTTCTTTCTTTAACAATCCTTAATTTTATTTAAGAGACCTAGAAGGATATGTTTAATGAGCTCTTGGGTGTATAGTGAAACATTAAGGAGCACATTTCTTCAAGAAGAAACTAAGGAGAAGAAACTACTACACTAAAGGTGTAGTATATGTAGGATTAGCCTGCTCTGGTTTTGTGCCAGTCTATAGTTCTGTTGAGTTTAAAGAATTTGGGTTAGACATAGTTTAGTACCTCCGTAGGTCATAAGCTGCTTGGGAGAAAGACTTTTGATGAGTTAAACACTGCCTGGAGCTGAGACACTGCAATTTTAGGGTTTTATATGGCTCTGTCACAGAGAAATCTAAAATATTGCACAAATAAAGAGAAACAGAAAGGCCATTTTCTCTGGCTCATGCCCTGGGAAGAGTTTCTACATGGCTCTTTCCTCCAGTTCCTCTCCTTTACCAGCATTTGTTTTCTTAGAAGATGTCCTGTGTTTCACACTTATCTAATGTTTGATAGTCAGTTTAAATGAAATAAGAAAGCAATGGTTTTTGTAATAGCATCATTTGGTAGAAGCTGGAAGCAAAACAGAAATGTAGAAAATACAGCTCCTTCAAGACCAAGATGTGAGAAGAAAGTCTGTTAAAAATTAACATAGAAGTGTTTGAGCAGGAGGGAAAGAAGGATGGTCCTGATTTAGGGATCAATTCTGAACAGCGTGTGACCATCTTGAAGAGGTAGAAGTTCAACAAATTTTAGAGAAGTGGAATTAAAGAAATATTTTTACTTGATTTATGTTGCTGCTAAGAACAAATTGAAGTGCAGGAGAAATGAAGGATGCAGAAGGAATGGCTAAGTCAGCCCATTGTTTGCCCAGCGTGGTGTGGAGAAAATGTGAGCTCTGAATGATAACTGTAGATATCAGTGACTCAGTAACATAAAATAAATAAGCCTGAAAAATATTAAGAACAAATATGTGATTCTATGGTACTACTAAGGACCCTTTAATTAAGGATTCTTTAATCTAGTCTGGCCAGGAACCCATACACAAGGAGGAGGAATGAGGCACCCAGGGTCCAGGAGACTTTGCCACTTGCGTGGCAGGTCTTAGCAGAGTACTCAGCACTAGATGAAATCTGCAGAAACATCCTTAGGGAAGCCTAACTCCAGAGACACTGTCCTCTGCCCGTTCTATTGCAGGAGTGAAGGGAGATCTCAGTGCAGGCAGGAGCCATCTTCAGGCTGTACTGTGAGACTCTCCATTTACGGATACAGAGGCAGGGAATCCCTACAGTGTTTGGGTTCCCTGTATTTAAACAAATATAGCACTTATTTAGGCAGAGACAGATGAGGATGAATGTCTGGGAAGTACCAATTTTGAAGCTGTTGACGTTTGGGGTTGCCGTGGCTATGGGTGCATGGGATGTGGGCTCCTTTCTTCAGATTCTCTGCTTTGCCTGAGCTCAGTAAAGAGAAGTGAGGGGAGGCAGGGCCAGAGAGTGAATCAGATGCCTGAAATTAGCTGCTGTGAAACCTATTCTCATTTACTACCTATCTCAAAGGCTAGACTCCAGTTGCAAGAAAGGCAGTAATAGTCAGCATTAAACTCTTGTGTAGTCTGTCTGGCCTTTAAATCTCTAAGAAAATACTCCACACTGCTAACACCCTGACTGCTATCTCCACAGACCAGTAGGTGCATAAAGCTCCTGGTACCCAACGTGTGCAGCACTGGGCACTTAGTCATGAGGGGGAACAAGACTGACAGCAGAGGTTGGTGACTGCAGAGAGAAAACATTTACCAGCTGATGCTTCAAGCAGCAGCTGCAGCATCCTCAGATTCACCAGCTCCCACTCAAAGACCTTGCCTGAATCTATTCAACATGCAGCAGGAAGGCCATGTGCATCCATGGAGGAGCCTACTCTAAGCAGAGAAAAAGCTGGTCATGGGTATGAAAAAGTTTTTACCTCACTGGGACCAACAAGGATAAAGGTGAGAGCTCTATGGAGTACGGGGACGGAACAGAGTCCTTCCAGTGTCAATAATGTCCATAAACCCTTTGAGGGGGAAGGAAAGCATGAGAAATGCTGCTTTTGAGAATGGGGGAGGCTGAAGCACAGATCAGTAATAATGCATTGGAAATTGAGGAAAATCAAGGCCTGCTGCCTCGTCATTCAAGAGGTGAGGGACCCAGGCTTGCACTGAGGAGAGGGATCTGTACTGGAACCAGGCAGACTGAGCTGGGATCCCATTACTGGGTTGCTGCTACTTTGGCTTTACTGTGTGTATCCGGAATGACACTACTGGTTGGCATTGACTTTTGTATGTATACAACTTCAGAATGTCTTTCCAAAACACTCTATTTTGGAAAACAAAATATGGTGTGTTCTCTACAAGATATTTGTGGGTTTAAGTATATATGTATCTTTTTGCCTGTATTTATACGTTGTATGAGTCTATATAGATGGGGAAAAAAAGAAACACCTGACATAAGGGTAAAATACGGGTCTGTGGTCAAGCATTTGTTCTGAATAATAAAGACTTTCAGAATAGAAAAGGGCAATATTTTTTAGTGACTGAGATGGAACTTTATAATTTTAAAAGGACCTTTGATACTGTATTACTTGTCCATTACTTTCCAGAAGGGTATACATGATATATGGCTGAATGCCACAAACAGTTTCTTTAAGGGAAATATTTTCTAGTTTTCAATAGATAGGCAGTGTAGCTGAGAAGAGGATTTCATCAAACTTTCTTCAGATTTCCTAGCTGGCAGTCTCTGCTCACCTCCCAGTGGCCCTCTGCTTTGCTGCTCTGGCAGTGTTTAATGTTCAGTTGGAGAGACAAAAGAGGATTGTCCTTTCAAAATGCACATATTATAGCCTTGACTGAAAGAGAAATACAGCAGGAAAAGCTGATTCCAAATTGCTATTTAAAGTGTCGGACTTCTTCTAAAATACAGACAAAACAGAAATAAAACAGAAGCTAAAAGCAGTGATTTTTGTTCAAGCAGAGAAAGGACTCCCTTTTGGCACCTTTTTAAAGGCATTAACTATATCCAAAGAAGAGTTGAAATGGGGTGAGAATAAAATGGTATTTCTGATGTAAACAACTAAGCTTTGGTAGCAATAACTATTCCTTTAGATACTGGTTTCTGCTGTACTGGAATTTGGGAGGTAAAAACTGTTTCTTATTCTTGGTGGTAAATCTGCTGGGCTAAATCTGAAACTAAAAGCTCCAAAATCTCCAGGCAAAGCTTGCCAAGTCTAAAGGATCCTACTAAACGTATGTCATCTGGAGGCTGATACATGAGCTACTGCTCATATACTGCACAGAATTATGCCAGCCCCTTATGCAAGGCCCTCCACACAGAACATCGGGATTTTGTGGCTGAGAAGTGGGTCTGGATCTGCTCCACTCTTTGGCAGGGGCAGAATGATTACTGCACACTAGATGGGCAGTACTGGTTATTACACATGATGTGCTTGCTCACTGGGTTTTTTTCTCCTACCTAGCCTGTCAGTAATCAGAGACCACAACTTGCATGGCAGTTTCTGGACTAATATCACTTGATGCATTTGATAGATCTAAAAATGAATCACCTGCTGTGCTGCTCCCCAGACATTCTTTTATTACACTCCTTGAGTGATAGTAGATAAAGACGATACCCCAAACTCTCAAAATTTCTTTGGGTTTAGTGCCAATATTTAATGCCTTAAAAATGAGAAGATATAGATCTTATCTATACTTAGAAAAGCCTTTTTGGGGATGCAACATGATGTCCAATTCTAGCAGAGACGTATCCAGGGCTGCCATCTGCCACACTGAGCCTATGCCTTTCTGATTCTGATCCAATGCCAATTAAATCTAGCAGACAGAAAGCAGAGGTAAAGAGTCCAAAACAATAAAGAGAACATGAAGATCACAGAAGGAAGTTCATGCCTCATTCATACGTCAGTAGGGATCTATCCACTAGCAAAGGGCTTGAAAGAAAGAGCAGAAGAAGGAGACCAGAAAAAAATGTAGTGACTGCATGACAACAGAAATGTTACTGTATTGGTGTTCCTGAAGCACTTCAGCCACCCCTTTTGCTTAGAGTAGGCAACAATGACCTTATCTCACAGAACTGGAATGAGCAGTGGCCGGCTTTTAATGGCGATTTATTTAACTTATTAATGAACCAATATACAAACATACACTGCAGAAAATATGGACTTTAAAATTAAACTGTTTTCAGAGAAGGCCAAAAAATAGAGATGTAACTGCTCATGCTGAGGTGCTAAGTATCTGATTAACTCAGGAGTCACAGTGCCCTGGATGGAGCTGGATGCAGTCTCTGGCATGTGAGCATCACTAGTACCACTTTCTTCTCCCCCACAGCACAGAATAATCAACAACAGACCGCTTATTTCAGGCTGGAAAGGCAGCTGCAGGTGGTTCTCTGTGAGAGCTTAAGGGCAGAACATAAGAACAAAAGAAATGTTATATTGTTCACACCATGAACAGGATACTTCCTCTTATAGCTGCAACTGCTCAGGTCACTGTGGGTTATTTTCTGAGGTTTTCTAGTTTGTTATTGTGTTGTGTAGGATTTGTCTGGCATTTGCCTATTCATGCAATACTTGCCTGGCTTCTTTTTACTCACATATGTATTTTTTCACAGCCACAATAGCAAGGAGTTCCACAGGTGTGCTACCCACTTACACGAAGAACTAGCTCCTTTTGCTGCCTTTGAACCCAGATCTTGCTTGTTTGGCCTTAGTTCTTGTGTTAGAAGAGACAGTAAGTGATTGGTCTCTGCCCACCTTCTCTGTGTTGCTAAGGATTTCTTGGACCTTTACTCTAAGCCCCTAAGAAGCCTCTTTTCCATAATGAACAGTTCCAGACTCTTCCTCTTACTGAAGCTTTTCCTGCTTTTATTTATCCCTGTGGGTCTTCTATGAACCTTATATGTCCTTTTGCAGATGAGAAGAGCAGAACTGAACAGAATATTCAAGGCATTGGCAGAACATGGATTTATACTGCAGCATGATGATTTTTGCTTTGTTCTCTGTTCTCTTCCTGATAATTCCAAACATTCATTGTTTTGCTCTTTCAACAGCTATAGAACAGTAACCTGATGCTTTTTATGGAACTATATATCGTGACATGAACGTCTAATTCCCAAGCGGTAATAGTCAGTACAGAGCCCATAATTTTTGTGTGAAGCGCAGGTTGGTTTTCCTCATGTGCATCACTTTACCTTTAACTACACTGAATTTCACCTATCAATTTATTGTCCAGCTGCTTGGCCCCTTAAGGTAAGAAAAAGTCATCATGGTAGTTCTTGTTCTTAGTGTCTTGGATATTTGTGAATTATCTGCAAATTTTCTCTTCTCTCATCCTCTTCTCAAATAAATAAAATGTGACTGTCTTAAACAGTACAAGTTTCAGCACCATTCCATGCAGAATTTGACTAGTGATTGCACTGAGAAACTACCATTAATCCTATTTTCTCTTTTGATTTCTGTATGCATTTTCTGTGCGTGTTTATTTTCTTTCTCTTTGATGAAAGAGTTTTAAGAAGCCTCTTGGGAATCCAGTTGTATCAAGTAGATAATTTTCAGCTACCTGCTTAACCCTCTTCCTGCACATTAAAGAAGCCATGCTGACTACTCTAAAATGAGGCACCCTCAGTGGATAACATGGTTCTGATTTATCCTTTTCCCCCCTAACATGGCTGATGCTGTGCTTCTGTAAGTGACTCATTTTTGACAGGCAATTATTTTAGCTAGGCTCCCATTTCCTGTTCTCGACAATAGCTCAAGAATGAGCATGCATCAGCTCTTGGAAGCTTGCCACAGCAATCTCATGGAGAGTTGTCATGTCAAATCCACCAATACATTTGTTGTGAAGGTCTGTGAGGCGTTGTCAAGCTGATTTAGCCTGATGAGCATCCACAATGTCCATAGTGCTCCATCTGTGTGCGTGCATGCACCCTGTTGCAGCAGCCTGTTTGCCCCACAGAATACCAGCTTCCACAGTGGCAAAGCACCCACCTGCATGCATCTTAGCAAATTGTTAACTACTGGCATGGTGCCTCAGTACCTGATACTGATGATGACTTCTTCTGTCAGTTCTCAATTTCTATAGTAACCACTGAGTGTACTTTCAGGGCAAGCCATCGGGGCTGCTGGTGAGATTGTTTCCATACCAGCACAGAAGACATTATGAGGTCAGCACACCTCAAAGCCTGCAGGAAACTGTTCCAACTCCACTAAAGAGCAAGCAGCTCTATGTTATTTCTGGGTTTGGACTCTGTCATTAAACAGGAAAGACTTCCTTCTGTTTGAAGGTACACTGCTGTGGTATGTAGAGCTTAAGGCACAAATCACCTGTGCTTCTGCCTGCCTCAAGGGGTATAGTCTCCTCTCTCTCACACCTTCCAAACACCTACCAGATTTAATCTTAGGGTATTGTTTTCACAATTAGAAGACTGAAACCCAAGAAGAAGTATTTGCGTGTAAAATAAGCTGCCTTATTGTGGATGTTGGGTACTAATCAGACTCCATATATTTTCATGTACGTGTACCAGAGTAAGACCACAGGCACAGGCTTACCCCAAAGAGCTCACATGCAGGCTGCCTCTTCCTCAGAGGGACCACCTAAATTTTCTCCAAATCTCTGGATGAAACCAGCTGAGATTTCCCTCTGTGCCACAAGCTGGGCATGCCCTTACGAAAAGAAGGCATACAGGCAAAATTCAAACACCTATAAACAAAGAGTGCTCATTGAGAACCGATAGATGCATGGAGGAGCACGGGTCAAAAGTGAGTGGTAGACTTGCTCAAGAAGGAGAGAGCCCGAGCTGCTGGTAACCTTGGGGATGGTTATGTAAGACCCTGTGTGGAAAAGGGTCCAGCTGCTGGACAGTGCCTCTTGACAAATCCCCATCCATAGCTTTCTTTGAAATGCTTGTGGAATGCTTCCAAATGACTGCTTACCACTTCTCAGAGTTGCTGCTATGACTGTGGATAGTAGCAGGCACTGTTTTTCCCACAGCATATCTAAAGTGAAAGGAAGCCCTGGCTGGATCATTGTGATTGGTTACTGCTCTTTGAAGTGGAAGCTTGTGTTGGTGTGGTGTGGTCCCCACAGATAGCTGACAGAAATCCCTCTGTGTGATTAAAGAGATGGGTCATTTCAAAAAATCGTGAGAAGAGCAAGCAGGACTCTGAAGCAAAAAAACCCCAAGCAAGCAAACAAACAAAATGTACACAGGTGCTGGTGTTCAAACACTTCAGCTAAACCTAAATAAGACCTACCATGTGAACATGAGAGGCTTCCTTTGGGGCGGTCTCTTCCTTTGGTCTGTGTGAAGGGGGGCACAGGCGATGCTTGAGCTGTTGAGACCTGCGTGAGGTATGAGTTTCTGGAAGGAGGGACGTAAGGATGGGATATGAAACTCTTTCAAAAGGGCGTCTCTTAGGTAAGAGTCATTTGGACTAGGTGTGGATGTAGATAGTGATCTCCACTGTGTTGTTGCACCTGGACCTCTTGCTTGTAGCTGTTTCAGTTGGACTGCTCGCAGGACATCTTAGGGGTAGCTTGAAGGAGTAAGCTGTGTGGAAGGTCTTAGTGGTGGGATGGGAGGAATCTAACAAAGATAGCTGTAAACTAAAAGACGTAACAGGCAGTCTTTGGGCCTGTCTTGTCTGGACACTGAAAAGCTTTAGCAGAGGAATTTTTCAGCTTTCTGGTGCATTCTGTGAGAACTTTATGTTTCTCACAGAAACTATGAAAAACACTGTTAAGGGTTTTTGTAAACTATTTCTCTATTTCTACATCTGCTGTTTTTACCAAAGGATTTTTATGATATTCTGAGAAAAATATTTTGAAATGGGTGTTGTGTGGACTGACCAATCACCCTGATGGGTGGTTGGTCAGAGGTCCAATAACCTTCTGCCATGCTGGCGACTCAACTTATAAAAATCCATTTATAATTAATTAAATAAGCCATTTTCTCCAGATTTTGGTCGTGTCGTTTCTCACCGTCCTGGGTACAACAGCGACAGTCTTGTACTGGATACTTTTGGATAAGGAGATTTTTTGGGGGCAGTGAGAGAGAAGAAGGTAATTTAAAATTATGCTTGTGCTTGTAGCCACAAGCCTTTGATGTTCTTCGGGAGCTACTCCCTATCTCCAAAACTCTACACTGAAAAAATAAAAAGTTCAAAGAACGTATTTTTCTCCATGCCAACAGTTTGTTCAGTGTAATCTGACTACACCTGTTTTGTGCAAATGCTCCTGTCTGAGTCTCAGTCTTCAGTGAAAAACATCTACATGGTTACGTGTTTGGAGGTGTCAGAGTTTCCATCTGACTTCCAGGCTGGGCAGTTCTTGTGTAGCAAAAATGATAACCAGAACAAAAAAAAGGGGAATTAGGAAACCGTGAGGTGATGTGCTTTATTTATTACATATTAAATAAAATAAAAAAATTCACACTTTTCTAAGCACAGACGACTGTCACTTTGATTATTTTTAAAGTGCTGAGTTATCCTGTCTTTTACAGTGTGTAAATGAAAACTCCTCACAGTCCAGATGGAAAAAACATCTGAGTATTGCTCTGTTTTGCTGATAAAAACATTTAAAACATATTTATGAATACTACTTTTGCTATCAACAAGCTGACGACTTTTTTCACAAACATTTGAAATAATTTTCTGGTAGATCACTGCTTTCACAACAGTGCTTCAAAGCTTAAAAGTGTTCATGAAAGAACACAAGCATTTACATTCGTGGACTACAGTGTTTTTAGCTCATGTTCATCAGAATCTCTTGAAAGTACAAGATTTTTACTTAGTTGATATGCATGACCCAACCTGAAGGATAAAATCTGACATATTCCTCATGTTCAGGGGATTGCCAAAATGTAGACACAAACACATGTACATATGCAGTCAGATTTAGAGCTGAATACATCTCACTGACTATGGGAGCTTGGCCACACAACTTAACTTAGTTAACACCTATTTTTAGATGACTAGAGACTCTGGCTAAATGCTCCTCCTAATATTTTCTGATTTGTCTTCCACACCTGATTGTCAACTCAGACCCTTTTTATCTCCTTTTTTCACTTGATTTTCAGATTTGATGAGAAGTCTTCTTCAGGTTTGATTTTTCTGAATGTAATACTTGGTGATTTCAAACATCTTTCCCATAGCAGTCTAGAGATCAAATCCACATCTATTTGTCTTACACCTATTTTAATTTTCTCTTTCTCTCTTTTTCTTTTTCTCTCTCTCTCTCTTTCTCTCTTTCTCTCTCTCTCTCTTTATCTCTTCCTCTCCAATTGCCTCTTTACTTCTGATATTCCATGGCCATATCAGTTTTATTATACTCTTTTAAAAGCACGGTCTGCTTTTCTTTCTCCTTTTTAGTATCCTGTTTTCTTCATTATCCAATAGGGTTCTTCATATGCCAATAGAGTGTCCAGTGCTGCTCTTCATATCTATTTACTGCTGATGGCCAAATGCCTAGATAAAGTGATTTAGTAAATGCTGTGGTTGACTCCGTTATCACAGATTTTAATCACGTTCTACTAGTGAGGCTCTCTATGCAAGCAAACTGTGAAGCTATTTAAAACACTTCCCTCCACCATATTTTTCGTTGCCCAGCCTGTGCCAATTCAAAAAGTGCAAGGTGAAAGAAGACACTCTTTCTCCTGCTGTGATTCTTGAATCAGCTTGAATATTTGTCAACACAACATTCTCAGTTTTTAATATGTGCTAATGATATTAATTTACATCCTGGGGAGCTTTCCCTTCTACTTAGTGCATTTTTTGTTCTTTATCCTGGTGTATTGTCTCTGTAATGAACCAAATAGCTTTAATAAATACTAATAACTATTATCTTTACCATGTATTTAAATCAACATGTAGGATATTTTCCCATTAACCTACTAATATTTAAATAAGATGATCTTAATGATTTACAACGAAGGGCAATTTTCCATAAATTTCTACGTAAAGGTATACATGCAGCAAAACACTTGGCAGAAAAAGAGCAAAGAACCCTTTAGTAGATACAGTAGGTTGCAAAAACTATATTATAAGTAATAGACATGGATGAGTCACTTTTCAGAAACCAGTCAGGTAATTCAGTGCAGTGTGCAAGAGCTGGCTTTCGTGGCTAAAAGAGCTTCAAATTAAATTTTACATAATGTTGGACTAGTTCATACTGAATTATTAAAATGGACTAGCTTATAAACCAAAACCTTCATTAGCTTGGATTTCTTGAATAATATATATTTTAGTTAAGCTAGGTCTTGCTGTAGGAGATTATGACTTACAAATACCTTTGCAATTCTCTTCTGCAAAGTCCCAATCCCTGCCTGTGTTCACATAAATTATTGCTGGCGACTTTATGTATTTAGGCATTTTAAGGGTATTTATTCTTACAAAGTGGAATATAAATAAAATCCAGTCAAAATGAAATTTCAACAAATGTAACAAATGTTTTCTCAAGCATCACCCCAGGGCTTGACACTGAAGGAAAACCCATGTACTTTACTGTGTGCCAGTCTCTCATGTCTTGTGTCTGACTCCTTCCTCTCCAATTGCCTCTTTACTTCTGATATTCTTGCCTGACACTGACACTGGGTTAAGCAAGGATTCTCCAAATACATTCAGGAATTACTGCATCTATGTGTTCTTTGATTCTTGCTGTGAATTTAAAGAAAGTGATTCTAGCTTTGTAAAAAGGGGGTTTCCTCTTTTCGTCTGAATTTTATTTTCCTATAATATTCCATTATCAACTTCCTCCTTGTTACTTGCCCGGTTGAATGGGGGTCTGAGTAACCCGGTGTAGTGAAAGGTGTCCCTGCCCATGGCATGGACTTGGAACCAGATGATCTTTAGGGACCCTTCCAACCCAAACCATTCTATGATTCTATGATTCTGTACACCATGACAACAGCACTCATTTAGATGCAGAAGGGGAAAATATCTAGGAATTAACCTTTTAAAATATTTATACATAGAAATGCAGGTGGTACAATAATGCATTTATAATTCCATTTGAAGAATTTAGGTATTGGTACAGAAATGTCTTGTTTCTTATGAAAAGAGAGGATTTGCTACCTATGAAAAAGAACAGATATTTAAATTGAGCAGGCCAGCTAAAACATGTCACTCATGTTAGCAATATTGCAAATATTTCTCCAAGTAACTACTTTAGAAATCAGTTCCATTGGAAAGTAACAATGTGAGATAATGACTAGTGTAATTAGACAGTGGAGGAAAAGGGAATTCCCTCACTTAAATTATCTGTTTAACAATTTTGATTTCCAGATTGCTTAAGGACAGAATCAAACTAAATTTGTTACATGCATGAAATATTTTCTATTCCAACTACAACATTTGTAAACAATGTAAAAATAGGAGTCAGAAGAGGTACTTAGAATATTGTAATACTGTTGTAATGCCCCTTTCGTAGGCCTAGCTAAAAGAAGAAAAATATGGTTTGCTTTTTATTTCTTTACTTCTACCTGCCAGTGTCATAGAGTGCAATTCAATCCTCTAAAGGTAGTGGAAAAGCTCCTGTTTGGATTTGTCCTTTGATAAATTGTATCTCATTAAATCTACACCAAATTTATATTTACAATTAGAACAGGAAAGAAAATACTGTAAATTTCAGAGTTGCATTTCTAAAAAGGAGAAAATGAATTGTTGTTCCTTAATGAAAATGCTGAATTATAAACACCCTCAATCATGGTAGATGTAAACACACAGGCAGAATTGATGTTTCAAGTGTCTTTCTCCTGGTGTGAAACCACTTTAATCACTTTCAAAGTTTCATTAATTTTAATATATTTTTAATTAGTTCAGTAAACTTGTAAGTATGATGAAGAGATGGCAATCAAGCTTCTTAATTTTAAGTATTAATATCCACAGTGGCATCAAGGTTGTAGGATTGTAATCAGTTAAAATGTTGCTTTTGGGGGAATTTATTGACTAGATATAACTCTGAAAAATTAATGTATTTTGCTCAATCAAAGGAGGCAATATTATTTGAATCTCAGAAACAAATTACTCTTTTCAACAGCGCACTAGAATTGCATCCCACATATTCCACTTTAGTTGGTGAAGAAAAGAGACATCAGGGAAGGCAATACCTCTGATGAAATTATCATATTCTGCAGTGATAAATCAATAAACTTGAAAGAGGAGGGAGAAATAGAAGTTGAGAGTTGACATATAATGTAAACACATCCCATAACATTACTGGATTGGGTACTCTAAACAAAGAACTTAAATTTATCTGCTTTAAATGCTCCTAGCTGCTCCTAATGCATTTTTGACAGAAAGATTTTGCTGCCCTTTAAAGGGATGCACAGGAAAAAACAGAAAATCAAGAATTTCATTCCTTAGTGACATTATATAGTTAAAGACTACTGTGATGCTGCATCACAATTTGTTAGTGATGCAGTGTTACTTCTTTA
Organism: Rhagologus leucostigma; assembly: GCA_013397725.1. NCBI lineage: Eukaryota > Metazoa > Chordata > Aves > Passeriformes > Rhagologus > Rhagologus leucostigma. The sequence goes on from VZTD01001553.1 coordinate 176,809, forward strand.
GAGGTGTAAGGACATATCTCTTTGTTTATCTGGACGTTTGTGAAACATCACACAGGTCTTTTAAGAATATACTTCTAGGTAAGAATACATGTTTCACTTTATAGTCTACGGTGCTCATGTCTATGGACTACAACATTAGTTATTCTCGAGTGATTTTGCTTACAAATATTGACATAAGGGCACAGACCTTTAATTATGCAACAACAGACACCAACCAAACCAAGCCAAACCTAATTTTAAATTTCCTGGTGGATATTCAGACTAAAGAGTGCTACAGCACTGCAAATATATTTTCATTCTGGATCTTTATATTTGCTAGGGTACACAGAAAATCCCTAATTTCATCAGAGAAACACAATGCTGTAGGAGTGCTCTTGTTCAAGCCTAAAAGCTTACGTAATAAAAATTGTTAGTGGATATCTGCAGCCGAAGTACCTTGGCGTCTGAATGTGCTGTATTCCCCCTTCCGCTAGCAATTACAGGATGCTTCACAAGGGATGCCAGGCTTTACGCAGTGTTCTTTATTTGTGGCAAATTAGGGGGATGTTCTGGAGCACTGAGGCTGCTGAATATATTTACCAAATGCCAGGTGACTGCAGTTATCATTTTATACGTGAACAACTAGAACTATCTAATTGCGCTCTGAGTGTATATATCCGCAGCAGTCCAAATTACACCAGCAGTAGTGCTGCTATTTATACAGGTGGTAATAACACTACAGAAAATACCATCCACCTGGGAATAAAAGACCGTGGTTATTTATCTGCCTATCAAAACACTCTAAGGCTGAACTCACAAAAGGATAGTGTTTACATCAACAGTGGAAAAACTGTATCTGTGTTCTTTTTACACATGGAAAATGGTCTGTGAGGGGTTTTTTTAGCTTTGCAAAGGAAAATCAACAAAAACACCATGCGCTGGGTTGTGAGGAAAGCTACTGAACAAGTATGGATTGAAGGCCTGAGGAGCAGGTTTTAGAAGACCAAGGCTAAAATTCACTTATAAGGATGTCTATTCTTACTCTTCCATGAATACCTATGCTGAGCTGTAATAGAATGATATCACATTTTAGCATATAGCTACAAGTGGAATACACGTGTAGGCAACACATGACCTCACTGAGAGTAGCAATAACCCAGCTCTGTAGAGTCCTGCTGAGGTGCCACAGCAGTCAGTGCATGCTATCAAACACGTCTGTGTTTCCCAAGGGGCTGGGAACACTGAACGAGTTGTGCTTGTGCAGGGCGTAGTGGCTTGTGTGTGCTGTCATAAAGTCTCAGCTCGATGCTCCCAGACCCAGAGGAAGCAGAGGTTTCTGCACAGTGCTCCTGGGACGTCCCAGAGCAAGGGTGAGTGCAGGCAGAAGCCCTCAGAGACCTATCCACTCTCTACACACCAAACATACTCTAGATCAATAGGGCATTCCCAGTGTACTACAATACTTAAACACTGTTTAGCTGGGTAAAGATGAGAAGTGCTGCAGCCATAATGATCCGATGATATAGTTCCACATTGACTTCTAGAAGGGAGAGAGACAAGGCCAACTGTTACAGCTGGGAAAGGTAGTCAAGCTTACAGGCCATGTACATTCAGGTATATAGGTAAGTTTTGGTGAAAGCTGGAATTCAAAAAACTACAGACTTGGCTAGTAGGACTGACCTTTTAAGAAATTCTTCAGTTCCTCAAAAATTGTGGTATTAGGTGCTTGTTGGTATAGCTGTGTGACTAATAGGACTTTCCAAACAGTTCACTTCAATTTGCCTCACTTCACTGCTGAATGAACTGGTATTTGCTGTAAGTTAGCATTGTCCTCACCATTTCAACTCACATAACTCTCTTGCATCGGTCCTCAAGATTCTTCAAGAGTAAATTTCATGTTAATATCTTCATAATTGGAAAGGCTGAGGTGGACCAATGCGGCTAACCCATCAAAATACATAATGAATGTTTCTTTTAACACCTATTATATTTTCTAAGTGGGATATTATGATTTTTACATCTTCACTGATAAAATTTATTTTCTCTTAAGTAGTTTTGAATTAAGATGGGAATAGAACTTAAAATGGTAAATGTAGTACTTTCACACTAAATACACGTGATTGTTTTGGCCCGGAGCCCAAGAAGAACACTATAAGCTTCAGCATTAGTATTTTTCAAACTCTAAACACTTGTCAGAGAGCTAAAGATCCCTCTTCTCTCTCCTTCTATGTGTCGTGAGTTCTACTGCTTTTTGATGCACTCTCCTATAGCTTCTAGTGTCTCTAAGTAGTTTAATTCTGGGAGTGGGATTAAGTGAAATATGCACAGATGGCTAAAGAAGAGGCTTGGTCAGGTGATTTGTCATTAAAAACAACCGTATTTTGTCTTGGCTATTACAGTCACTGGATCTAAACCTTGCCGAAGGAAAATTAAGGGTACTAAAAGGGCTGCCAGACCATATTGTTATAGGCATGTGAGCGTAGCTCATTCACGAATACAAATGCAATTTAGGACACCTAAATTTCATTCTAGTTATTGTCAGCCAACTGCAGACCTTCAGCCTCCTCCAGCTTGTTGCATTTGTCATACCTGGATGACCTACAGTGGTGCCTATAGAAAACTTGTATGGGGGGGGAGGGGCAGAGTCTAGTTTGAGTAAATGATGTTACCTCAGGTAAGTGTTATGGAATCGAAGTTTGGGAGAGAGTCAGTCACTGGCACTCTAAGTTGTTTTACATTTGAACATTTTGTGTTAGTTTGTTTAGGGCCAAGTTCTGGTTTAATGTTTAGGATTTAGAAGTGCCTAGTTCATTATGGGGTTGATAAGGCATTTTAGCAGATATAGGGTGAGCCACTGATGCATGGGAGAGGAATCAAACACGGAAAAGCAACTTGTACGGAAGGATTCTAGGGACAGGACCAGGAGCAGTGTGCAGTGCTGTTCCTGGTGCCTTTGCAGGAGCGAGGTCTGGAGGAGAAGGTGCTAATGAGAAACAGTTGGCATGCCAGTCCTGCATCTACCAAATGTGTGCCGTGTCCTGTGGTGCCCCTGCACCCTGGCAGTATCAGCAGGCCTGTGGTAGACGTAGGCAGTCTGAACAAGTATCAGTGTAAGTGCACTGCAGGCTCATTGCACGACAAAGTAGTGAACATCACCTCACTTGCTAGAGACAGAGGGTAGAGTTTGATGTCATGCACAACATCCCAGCCTTGGCCTAGGCCTTGACAAACTATGATGTTCCGGTTATAACTGAGATGATCCAAATACTTGGCATCATAAAGGTCTATATACATCGAAGAGAAACTCTACTTTTTTTCACAGAACATATATTCTGAAGAGGGCAGTGATTCACAGTGGGTTTCCTCAAGTGATCATAATGTGAAATGAATACCTTGGTTCTTGTGACAATGCAAATCTCGCAGTTGGATCAGCCATAGATTTTAATTATCAGCATATGCTTCCTTGATGAGTTTCTTGCAAAAGGATTTTGCTAAATGCCATTTTTCATATGTAAGCGCTGATTATATTACATGCTCAGGCCAAAACTGGCACTTGCTTCCCTCACTGACACGGTTTTATGTGTTTTGCATCTCTCCTCTCAATTTGCTTTTGTAGATAGCCATACTCCAGTCAGGTTTATCCCAAATGCTTAAACCTAATGTGCATTGAAAGGATACCATCACAAGGTGCATGCGTGTACACGAGTTGCATTGGGAACAGTGGTGGTATTTGCACCCTTTCAAGTGTATCTTCATTATACTTCTGTACACGGATTTGTAGAAAATAAGTTTAATATTTGCAGCATATTGCCTGATAAAGGCAGGGATCACAACATGTATTTGCCATCAAGGACAAGATCTCAGCAGGTGACTTCATTGATCCTTCACAGAACAGGTGAAGAATTCAAGGATAACTTACAAAGTTTAGATTTTACAGCTTGCGTTGCTTGGTCCAAATTGCAAGAGAGCAAGAAAGTAGCACTGTGAGGGGTGGGTCAAGAGAAGTTCAAGAGAAAGCAGGAAAAGAGTTCAGTCTGTTTTTCCCCAGTTCTCACACAAATCAGAGTGTGATGATTTTTCCTGTCTAAAAGTCTGTGGCAGATTTTTAGGCACTAAGTGTTAATGCAGGTACAGACTCTTCCATGAGCTGGTAGCACTGGAGCACAGCGCACTGGCCCTAATAGCATTCAGGCCCCAAGACACTTCAGAGCAGCAAAAGTGAGTAAATTGAAATCTCCATGATCCATGGTAAAACTAATGGTGGGGGTGTCTGTCAGGTCAGGCAGCCCTGGTGGTGGCTGTTGCTCAGGGTAATGGCATTACGGTAGAAATACAGGTCCTTGTACCCAATTTTTCACCCTCTTGTCAGCAGCAGGAGAGGCAATTTTACCGCTCAGCACAGAACGCTTCCCCTTTACTCTTCTCTCCTTTTTATGTCTGAAGAGCCCTGCACAGAGAGCTCTTCTTGGGATGACAGAATCAATGCTGGTAATGCTTTTAAGAAATTTTAAGGTGAGCTGACTACCCAAACGATCTAGTTTAAAGGCAACTTGGTTGTGTGTGCGCAATTTCAAGTAACTGCAGTGTAGACACATCTTTTCAGATATGCCAGTTCTCTTGGCTAAAGCCACACTGGAACATACTACTTGCCATATTATAAGACAATTACGGTGGTTGACCTATACTGGCACTGAAAGAGTCTAAAATAAGATTAGAATGTTTTTAGTTTTATGTCTGAATAAAAACATCAACCTGAAATCCTGCTGTGGAGTTTATATCACAGGCGGAGGTACATAAGGATCTGTGAATATTCTTCTACTTTATGCTGTATAAATTCTTTCCTTCTGGCAGATCTCACTGAATGGCTCCTAAATATTGTGGTGATATTTGCTTTTGTGCTTCTGTTCAATCCTTTCCTGGAGAAGGCATACAAAAGACAGCCTTTCCTAACCCCTGTCTGCTTCCTTCACCTCCAGGCCTGTCTGCTTCACCATCAGTTTCTCTCCCAGCTTGAAAGAGATTCTTATGTTTCTTGCTAATGATTACTAACTTTGCATTTAAAAACCTTTGGCTTCCTGCAATGCCCAGAGGATCCTAGTGTAAAGAAGCGTGTTAGTTGAAATAGCCTAAAGGTGATGAAATCCATTTCCCTCATTTGGTATTGACTCCTACTCATTCAATTTTGGTCTTTATTGCAATGAGTAGAAAGAATAAAGTAGACCCCCCCCCNTCTGTAAGAGATAGATCAAAAGACAACTTTGGCACTGAAGTGTAGACTAGCAAAATAAAAGGTCTCAAGACTCTAAGACTGCTAGTGCTGCAAAGCCGAAAAGCAGGTGCCCAGCTCCAGGAAAACTGACAACATCACTCACCATCCGCTTCTGTACCAAAACCTGGCATCTACAACAGGCACTGAACGAGCCAAGAGATCCTGTTGAAAGGGTTGTGAGAGGCTCTACCTTCATGGTTTGGGCACCTTTGAGAGACTTGGATTCAGATATTAGCCCTGTACTTCAGGATTAGGTGGTTTTGGACAACTGCTTTCTTTTGAAATGCACGTGGTCAGCCCCCATGGAGTCTGTCAGGGCAGGGTCTGGCAGCCAGTGCCTGTCCCACCAGCAAGGCCAGGAGCAGGGCAGATGTGAGACCTCGGGGCATCCCCAACCCCAGGCTTCAGTCACGTCCCTGGAAACATGTGGACTCAGTTCGGAGCGTCCCATGGCCAGGCATGGACACTGGCCCTGCAGTGGTGTTGCAGGGGCGGGGGTTGACAGCCCTGGGGGGCAGAAATGCGGTCCTGGCCTGTGGCAGGGTGGGGATAACAAGGAGAGGGGTGAGCAGCGACAGGCAGCGCTGACAGTGTGTCAGGGCCATGGTGGTGTGATATTTTGCACCCACCTTTTGTGTGGTGCCAGGCATTGAGAACATTCACTGAAGAAGGAGGTATGGTCCCCAGCCCTTCCCATCATGAGGGGTTTCCATTCATGCCTCCCTTATTACAGGAGGGTATCCATGTGTTTCAGCACTTCCACCCTTTTTGTCCTCCATGGTGCAAAACCAAGCCAAAGGTGGCCAACTCTTCACATGGGAACCACTGTATCCACGTCAGGCTTGTGGAGCCCAGGCTAGTGTTGAATCTGGGAGGTTGTCTTGTCAGTATGGGTCTCTGCAACTTGCCCACTGTAATTTCAGCACCAGTTACTGTAAATGTGTGCGTGAATTGCAGTTCTTTCCTTTCACAGTAAAATGTGAAATTTACACTGTTACATCTCATTACTTTAGAATTAACTCTATTTGAAAATTTCCGTTTTATTGAACTTTTGTTCGCATCTCTTTAAATATCTGCTTTAGTGTGAGTACCAGTATATTAAAACAATGGATGACATTGAAAATCAGAATCTCTTCAGTATGATAAAGGAAGCTGATTTAAATTAAAGAACTTTTTCAAAGCCATTGTTCAAAATTTCCTTATAGAGAAGTACATTGAGCCAGTAACATCGTAAAAACTCCCCTACTTCCTAGTTCTAAAGGAATTGTGAAGGAAATACAGGATTAATAACTTCAGTGAGTTTAGAACAACCCCAGCATTGAAAATGACAGAGGATCTCAAAACACTGAAACTTTTAAATAAGTCCACTCTGAACCTTCATTGTGAATGTAAAGAAAACTAAAGGAGGACTTCATATGGCAGACCACATAATTAATTTAATTTAAACAACTTTCCTTGCATGTGAAAATGAAAAAGACATGTGTAAGTAAAATTATTTACACACATGTCCCAAGTGATTTATCATTTCTTTAGAGGTGGAGAGTAAAAGGAAAAGGTGAAATTCTGATTAGATATTAACAGAAGTTTTTTCACTGTGACATTCATCAGATATTGTACCATATATCCCACAGACTTCTAATATCTCTATCCTTGGAGATATTCTTGACTGTAATGAAAAAGTCCCTGATTCCTTGAAACTGGCTCAGGTTTGAGCACTGTGTGGATCAGTCGAAACCCAGAGGACCACTGGAACCTGTATCATTCTACGGGTGGGTAAGATTCAGAGGATTACATAAATAAGGGTTAGTAGGACAACTTCTCTAGCAAGATTTGGTCTTTGGTTTTTCACTGCACAGCATACATTACTTATAAGAAAATTTCGGTAAAACTAGGTACAACAATTCCAGTTCAAATTCCCCCAGTGACATAATTGATTGCTACTAAAAAAAAGTATTATTGGTCCTGTAGACCCTTTTTATTTTTTTTTAAAGGCTATTAAGTACTATAGAACTGAAGAACTACATATTCTTCAAACAATTCTCCCCAGGACCATTATCTCTGTGTGAACTGTTGCATACGGATGTCATTCCTGGAAAAGGGAGGTAAGGGATTTACTGAACAGAATTAAAAGGACCAAAGATAACATTAAAAAATTATGGGCTTTACTTCTCATGCTTGAGAAGCTGAGTGAATGAGATGAGTCCTTTGGTGTGAGTGGAGGAGGCACAATACAGGCTCAGGCCTTTGGTGGTGATAGGCTCGTGCTTTCATAAAGCATCAGCTGTGATTGTTGGAATCTTTAACAGGGATCTTTAATCACCTCACTTGGTGAAACAAGGTGTTTTGGTCTTTAGCCTGTCCTTGAATTCACCTGATTCTGCAAGCAGATCTGATTTGGATGTTGCAAAAGTGACAGGAACTTGGAAATGGTGTAAGAAGGAAAAATGTATCAGAAAATTACCTAGTGGCAGTCTTCCCTGGCTCATTTGAAATGCTCCTGCCCTCTTCCTTCAGAGTCAGTCTTAAAGTTATTGGCATTACATAATGGCTGGAAGGGCTGATACCTCTGTTATTGTTATTATTAACATATTTGATAACCATCCCACTGAGAAGTGGCACAGGCCAGGATTGCTTTTGACAGCAAACCAAAAATCCTATCCATGAAAGAAAACCTTAATTTAAAACATTATAGCGAAGAGGGATTTAGTGGTATATTTTGTATAGCCTCAGGAAACGCTAAATTTTCCAGCATAATTTTGTTGGGTTTTTTAAGGTTCATTTTTGTATTTATGAGGTTCTCCTCCCTGCTACTACTGGAGGTAAACAATAATACATCTACTTCGCTTTTCTGAGTCCTAGGCAAACACAGGAGTGATTCACAACACTGTTTGAGGATGAATGAAAGGTCTGAGGAAGAGTGGGGCTCTGTCAGGGCTGTCAGGGAGGCAGATGTCTGTGTTACCTCAGGAAGGAAATTCTGGACAAGAAAACAGGGCTGGTGACTCTATTTCACTTCCATGTGGCCTGTCCCAGCAAAAGATTGCTATCTAATTGGTATTTTCTCTAAAACTATGGAATATAATTTTTTTTTAATATCAGTAGTAGTGTGCCATATAGGACACTGCTTGAAACTAACTGATGAATACTCTAATTTCTGTAAAAACAGAATTTTTAAATAAATGAAATTATCATAGACACAATTATCGAGAAATTGTTATCAGTTATCAAGAAAGGAAATTATCAAGAAAACACTTGATGTAATAAGAAGTAATTACATTTGGATCCATGAGAGTAGAAAGGCAGGAGAGAGACCATGTGAGAATCAGAGAAGGAAATCAGAGAGGAAATAGCAAAATCGCAGCAATTATCTCAAACAATTTTAAGTGAAGTCCATATGTTTTATGAGATGTGGCATATACAGAAGCTGCAGGATAGAGGTTAAAAAAAGGACTGGATAATTTTCATGAAATGAGCAGTATTAGTCTAGATTCCTTTTGAATCACAATCTTTGTGTCTTTTACCACAGCTGATCAATCAGACCACGATATAGCAGAAAAATATGTCAGAGGTACATCAGCCTTGCAGAGTTTATAACCTCAACTGACAGAAACAACATGGATGCATTTATACTTTAATTAGCAGGGGAAAATCACATCAAGTACAGGACGTTATGCCAGTTTACACTAGAAGAGGAATTAATCCTTAATATTTTGGATAATCACACTTGAATGCAAATTTAGAAATATTTTTAGTAGTCTGTGTTCTAGTTGCATTATTGCATACGGTAAATTAAATAAACTAGTAATGTAATTCAAAGCCTCTTATGAGGGCTTGTATCCTGTTAAGTGGGTCTGAAAATAAAAGGCAGCTATTATGCAAATGTAACACACCCTTGAGTTAATTACATATTTTAGATGGTGAATCTAACCCATCTTTTACATTGGTCGCTCCACTATGTTTTGTTCCTATTAGTAATCAGAAATGTTTATATTATGAACATGCTCGCCAGTCCTTATCCTAAAATACTGCCTTACGTCTCCACAAAGATGTCTCGAGCCTGTGTATATAGAGGTAAAAAGGCAAAATGAATTCCTGGGTTCACACACTTTTATGTTTCACTTGAATGCAATGATTATGCACCGTTAATACAGATTTTTTCAAAATTGACCTTTTTAGTATGTAAATAAATCATCTCCCTGCACAGTGCAATCAACAGGGTATAGGGTGATTGATTCAGAAGAAATTCACTTGAAAACTTCAGGTAAATGCTTTTTTGAAAAAGTTTGCAGATATAGCGTGGTCTAATCTAATATGTATGATGTGTTCACAAAGCATGCAGTCTCAGTGCTGTAGTCTCTGCCTACCCATCAAGTCTATAGCCAAATGGTAATTCATTGTTTCTGTGGTTGTTAGAGCATTTTTATTTGAGAAGAAAAGCAGCAAAAGGCAAATGACTAACAGTCTGAACCAGATGATAAATAAATGCCTCCATATTTCACAGATTTATGGACTGTGTCAGAACTGATGATGTGCGATCCTTTCAGAAACAAGTTATTTCCATGATGAAGGACAGAAATAACACAAACAAAGGAATTCTTCAGAATAATTTATTGCAAAAAATGTCTCCTAGCACGCAGGTCCCTGGATTCCTGCAGTCATGAAGCCTTTATTTCTCCTAGAGAAGGCAGGCCTAAAATTTTTATAAATGTGGTTTGCACAACAAAGAGACAGATTCAACTTCAGCTGGTTTATTATTGTGGGGTAGGACAGAAAAACATCACTTAAGTTTTGTTAGGGTCCAAATTTTAATTTCCCTATGGATTCTTGCCTCTTTGACGATTTTGAAAACTGCTGGGGTCAGTGGGATCCACTGCTGGAGAATATACTTGTGAGGAAAACAGTGTGTGCTGACAACAGGTCCTGCATGCATTTTAGGGGAATAAGGAGAAACCACAGCAGAAACATTCAAGTTCCTGATATCTGCTGATCATAAATATCAGCCCTGGAAAGCAAAAAACCATTGTGTATCAAAAGGAGGTCCTGTTTTTCAATAGCTGGAGCTCCAAACCTCGTCGGTAGCTGCTCCAGATGGCAGCTGCTAATGCTGCTGCTGTCGTCAATCAGTTCTCTTGTTGGAGACCATGTTTCTATCAGAAACATCACCTGAAGGTGACACAAAGGTCAGTCCTCTGTGCGGGCAAAGTGGGGCAATTGCTAGACATACAAGATAAAATAATTGTATTCATTCTTCCTGGTAAGGTGAAGGAAAATCCCTGTGACACTAAGTTCCCTGTCTGCTGAGACATCACGGTGTCAGTCTCTGACCTTGCACATTTCTGTCAGCAATGATACACTGAAGGTAACGTGGCTTATCATCTTTTGCTGCTAACACCTTATGCCTCTTGTTTTGTCAGGAATAAAAATGGCAAGGTTGAATTTCATCATGCAGTACTAAAGAAAACAAAGAACTATTCGTAAAAGTGCAGCCACAAATGGATTTGACTGCAAAAGCTTTTAAAATATTTCATTTTAGTTTGTTAATAATTGTATGGTGAGCCCTTCTCTGAAATTAGAAAGATGATATATAATATGCTGCCTTGCATTTAAATAGAACATTTTATAATACTGCTTGTATGAATGAATAGCTTTGGACAAAATACAGTTGAGTTGTTCTTAATTTGGTCACTGGAGGACTGCCATTTTTTTCCAGTTAGAACAATAGAAAGAGTGAAAAAAATTATTATAAAAGTGGCTGGCCCAGAATCTCAGCTATTGCTAGGCAGCTCTCAGAACAGCCTGGGAATGACAGTGTGTGGGCATATGAATATAGACTTTTCACTCCTGTAGATGTCTGTGTCAGGATGGTTCTCCATGTTTTTCAACCTCTATTTTTCTTGTAGCAGTTAGTAAATGTTTAAATCCATCAAAATACTGAAAAAATAAGTGAAGGCAAGAAAACGGAATTAACTAAACCCAAAAAAAAATAGTGGGTTTTTTTTTAAAGCATTGGCAAACAGGCTGTAAAATTTCTGTGTCTATCTAGGATGATGAGTACCTGTAATGAGCTTGTCTGTGTGTTTTGTATAGTTTACAAAGGAACACTACACTAAGCTGAAAGCAGCAAAACAAAAAACACCCAGAAAAAGAGCACTAAATGTTATGTGAGAAAAATCCTTCTTATTGTAGCAAGAGGCATGGTGAAGTCAGAGAGAAATTATCCCACATGTATCGTGTACTCCTAAAAGGTATAGAATAGCAAGATAATACAAGTTTCTAAATTATAGCCCTCTAAATTAGCTCTGTTGAAATGCACTAAATTAGATGAACCCTTCATGACAAATATTATCGCCTATGGCAGAATGCTTCTAAGCAGAATGAAGAATCCTTTCCCTGAAGAGACCAGTTCTGCTCTTCAGCATCAAAAGACACCATGCGTATCTAAGGACAGACCTTGGCAACTTTTGCAGCCACAAAGGACTGCATAGCTTGGGGACATGGTATGTGACAACGCTAATCTTGGCAGTATAACCAATAAAGTGTTTTCAGCATTTTCTAGCATTACTGTGCTCTCTGAGACCTGCAGATGTGCTCCTTTAATTTTTTCAGAAGCTCCATTAATCCCGTGTCTAATCTCACACACACAGAAGCAGCAAAGAGGCTGAAAAAGAAACTGCATAATGCTGCAGTCTTTGCCAGAGGTAAGCACCGTAATTCTCTCTATTATGCCAGTGTTACTTCCTCACTTAAGTGTAATTCCCTCTACCCCCCATGAATATCTGGTTTGGCAGAAGACAGAAGCAGGTCCAAGGGGGGATGTTTGCAGGAACTTCGTGCATTTGCTGTATTATTCTTACATCTAAAGTATGTGTCTGCTTCAAACATGTGCCCCCCAAGCACTAGGTAAGGTGGAAATGCCTCAGCTGAGCAGCAAAGAATATGTTTACTATTGCACACAGATAATGTCGTCATCTCAAGTAACTTCAAGCAAATGCTTATAACTGACTAAACCAGTGTTTCTTTTACTGGGAACTCTATTTCAAATTATTTACTCAGAATCAGAAAGCTTTTCTAACGAACAAAATTGACATTCCGCTGAGGCATTACCTGGAAGAATGTGTTAAGTTTGCTAGGCATAAGAGAGTCGAAGTGCAGCGGGAATCTGAGGACAGTGAATGAGACAGGTTGATGTTCTGGTTAGCAGTCTTCTCTGAAAAATTTCACTTCACTGGTTCATCTCAATGTTAGAGTCTGGGCACAGAAATGAAAACTGAAAACAGTCTGTAGCCCTTCTCCCTCCTGTTTTGGAAAAATACTTGGTGAATCATTAAACAGAATATGTCATTCCTTTACCCTTGAGAAGCTGAATATTTTTTAAGAAGCCAAGACTGGGAAATATTGCATATCTAAGCAACTTTATGTTACCTTGTTAGTTTTACGGGTTTATGCGTCATTTCAAAAATACAAGAAAGAGAATAAACAGTATGGGAGAGTAATCTTCCTCTTTTTTTTAAAAAAAAAGGAGAAGAAGAAGAAGAAGAAGAAAAAATAAATCCCTCAGACATACATTGGATGTCTACAGCTGTCCAATGTCATTGAAGGAATAATGTTTCTAGGAGCAAGTTACAACAAGTTCTACCCTTAATTAACCTTCCTACTGCCACACTGCTAGGCTGCTAGCAATATGATCTTCATCCCCTTGTCTCATACTCACCAGACAACATTTATTTTGTCTTACGGCATGAACGCAAGGTGCTGACCATGTTACCTTATGCTGTTTTTCACTACAACCAACTCTTAAATTTCCCGCACCTATTAGAATTCAAAAATTAGGAAGAAATAAATAGCTCTAATGAAATAGGTTATTTTTTAAAACGACTGCAAACTTTTCCCAAATTTTGCAAGCAAAGGGCAAAAACTGAACATGATCTCTCTGTGTGGTTACGTTCATCTCAATAGGATACAACACGAAAATTATTGTAATCTTCGCCCAGATAGCTTCTGACCCTTGAATACACAGAATGTTGCCCACAGCAAAAGAAGTCAATTCAAATGTTAATGTTCCCTATTGAATAGAGCTAAGAAGTAGAACACTGTTAATAGCTTTTGAGAAAGCATGTGAACAGACAGTGTTCAAAGATAAAAGAAGAACAGTCCCAGGATGTGGAAAAAAACAACCCATTAATCTGTAACAGTGAGTGGGAGGTCTAAAAGTCTAAATGAAGAAGCATTGGACCAACTCAGATGCTAATATGTGCACCTTGTCTAATAGCACAACACAAGTAAAGAAGTATTGAAATTGCTTTATTCAGGTATGTCTGTCACCACTGCAATTATCTTAACTGAGGACTATATTAATTGCCATGCTAGATCACAACAAATGTTCACCCAATTCCATGCTTCTGGAGGTGACTAGGCTCTGGCTGGCTGCCCATAATCACCCTTCTAACCTTTCTGGTTTTGGCCTAAAAAGTTTGTTTGTGACTGTATGATTAAAAAAAAAAATCTAATTTTTTAAATATAAAGCACATATTTTGGTGGAACCAGAATTTTCTTGAACATGAGCAGTACCGAGAGGAGAAAGCAGGCATGCATAGAAAGAAGTAATTCCTTTAAGAAACAAATTTGAGGTAGTTAGTAATTTTTATGGTTCTTGAAAATGTGATTAAATGCACAGTATTAGATCAATATTGCAACATATGGCATCTGTTATATGACATCCGTGAATGAATCAGAAGTGACTTGCACTGAAATTTGGAGCTAAAAAAACATTTTGCACACACAATTTTTAACTGTATCATAAACACCCCAAAACACGTTGTTTAATAGTAACTTGAGTACTGCTTTGGAAGCTGTGTTCTCTTTTGATTCTTTTTTTTCTCCTTTGGACTTTTGTATACTTGATCCACGTCTTCAGATCACCTTGAGCCTTGTCATGCATTGCTGTGTTTATGTGCCGTAACTCAAAACAGTGTTCTGGGTTTCTGAAGTCAGCTGATACAGCTTTTGTAAAATTTCCTTTCAGCGCAAAAAGAGCCTTGTTTCTAAAACGTGGGGTTTTTTCACAGCTGTGTGAACAGAGAACTTAGGAGAAACTTATATGCCATGTCTGTCTTTACTGTAACTGCTGATACCTGTATTGAGTTGTTGTATTGACATACAGGCTAATATTAAGAAAACCATAAAACTGCAAGTTTTTTGCTCACAGAATGAAGCAACACGATTTGAACATTCAATCATCGGAGAAGCTAGCAAAATCAACAGTGCTACAGTGTCTCAAAGCTTCAAAGCATTAACAAAAATAGCTCTATTTATGTTAACACCCTATATGAGTAAACTCACATTACCACAATTAGTTTTGCAGTAGGCCTCAAGACTAGTGGTCTTGCCTAGAAGAAAAGAGCTTTGGATTTCCTTATGTCTTATTCCGCATCTTCGAGATTCTCCTGGGTAAATCACTTTTTCTGTGTGCTTTGGTTTCCCATCCATGCAATGACCTTTGCAAAGTGCCATGAAGCCAGCTGTTTCCCAGTGCAATACAGTGCTGTGTTACCAGAGCAGCAAGCAAAGCTCTCCAACATCGATTGCTGGCTTCCTGTAAATGGGATGTGGATGTGAGGGGTGGAAACATCGACAGCTGGTGAATACCACACACAACTCTTCACACACAGCTGTGGCATTCTGTTGAAGCCAGTCGCTAGAAGTCTATACCAAGTCTTTGTTTCTTTATATCTACAAATAAAGACTTGCAGCCCCAACAGCTTCATCTGGGAAAAAAANAGTATTTGCTCACAGAGTTTCTCTTTAAGTAAATGTCAGACAAGTCAACATGTCAGACATGTCTGTCAGGTACTCTCAGTTGCACTGGGGCAGACAAGCTCACTTATATCTGAGAAACGAAAATTTGACTGTGGAGGACCTTGTAGTATTTGCTGTAGCTGGTGGTCAATAGCAAGAGAAAAGCTTGTCTTGAAATAAACTTCGTTGTGCTGATGAATTTCAAACCATAATATTTGTGCTGGGTATTATTATGAAAAAGGGTAGTCAGAGGTGTGGTATCAAGTTAGGATGTTGAAGAGTCAGATGCTGTTCTGAATTTTTCACTACTTTGACCATAATTTTGGTTATATCATCTCGCTCCATGCTCAGTTTATTAAACAGGATTTGTAATCCTGATTTGCCTGTAATGTGAGATCTAGAGGTTAAAAATAAAAGGAGATGAGATCTGCATATTATTGTTATTTTATAAACTCTAAATAATCATAATGAAAGGTATTTCAAGTACATTCCTTTCCCTGTACTATCCAATAAAACAGGCTTAGCTCTGAAATAAGAAAAAAACCGAAAACAACCCTGTTCATTTTGAAGACAGAGACCTCTTTTTTCTTTGATTTGTGAAATCTGATATCTAGAACATGCCTAGCCCATGCTTAAAAAGTTAAAACCTCACAAATATTGGAAAGAAATTGGTAGAATAGTCTGGTAGACTTATTTCAAATGAAGGTCAAATACCTTTTTCTTTGGCAAAAGCAAATGAATATGCCTCCAGATACAGGCTGAGGGGTAAATTGTTGACCGCATTTCACCAAGAGATACATTTCCAAATGTGGTCAAGACAACCTTTTGCTTTCCTTGAAGAAATGATCTCTGAGGAGATTGCATGGCACAGCAGGATGTAGCTTGGAGAGAGAGATCTTGCTCCCAAATGAAGAAGCACTAAGGAAGCAAAAGTAATTTTAGGAGAATATACTGAGAGTTTTATAGAGTTATCTGATACGCAAGTTTTGGATCACTGTCAGCGCTTCCTATGGAGTCTTTCTAGATTTACCACAGACAGTTGATAGCTTAAATCTGATTGCTTAGTTTTCTCATTTAAAGCTGCTTTTTTCTCTATAGAAACTAAAGCTGTGACAGAAACAAAATTGGCATTCAGCTTGTCAGTAAGTAAAGGCATCTGCAATCCATAAAGGTAGCAGTGCCAATATCAGCATCTGTCTTGTTTCTGGTCTCACAGCTCTGCTGTTGAGAGCAGCGTGTCTAACAGCCCTGATCTCTGACTCCAAAATTGCTCCATTCCATGGAAGAAAGGGTTGTGCTGTTATGGTGCCAGTTTTTATTGGCAGGCTACTGGTGTCAAAAGGGACATAAAATGAACAACTAGCATGGATTCCTCAGGAAGCCCGTAGGAAATATCTGTGGCTTGAGGGTCTTGTTAGCTCTGCCATAGCAGAGGCACCGTTTGTGACATTTTCAGCTATAGCTGTGCACATCCGCAGATGCATCACAACATTCACTTCTAGCAGCGTCTCTAGTTATTGGGCTGTAACAAGATGAGAGGTGTCAACTTTTGTTTTCTAATTACATAGATCTTCTAAACACTAGAAACCTCCCACACAGTCTAGTAAAATTGAAGTAGTAATCAAAATTTTGAACAGTATGATTTTTCTCCTTGATACTACGTTTCCAATAACCATCCTTTTTTTCTGTCCATAATGGTTTTGCTCTCTGAGACTGGGCACAATATGCATGATTTAAAAATCTCTGGATTGCTATTGATGCATTTTAATTTAATGTTTATAAACCACCTGGCATCATCATCACACTGCTTGGTATGATGGCTTGAATGAAGTCCGTGTGCTTGTTCCTTTCCAAAAGGATCCTCATGTGTTTAATGCAGCTGGAAGACAAAGCATGTCTTACACATCAGTGGGGCTTATATATTCTGTGTATCTGAATCAGAAGGCACTGTGCAAGAAATTTTGTGTTAAAAGGCACTATTTCAAATAAAACTGGTTGAATAGTCTGTTCTGGAACTTGTAGTCTTAGGCTATCAAATCTGCTGGATGTTGCAATCTTTGAGCAGCTGTCTCCATCACAAGATTTGTCTCTACTACTCACATGTCCCTCTGAAATGCCTGCAGCAGTGATGACCAAGTAACCGAATACTGCCCGGTTTAGTCACGTTCTCTGCCTTGTCAACTCTCTTCAGTATTTCTTCTCACACCAGCTATTGTCTCCTCCATGACAGCTTGTCTATGTACAGGCTTTTCTTTCATGAAATATCCTTCTGCTTTTTCCCCTCATTTTCTCCTAATCCCTTTTACTACTAAATTTGCAAACAAAGTTACAAGTTAGTGTGAAGATGCATTATCTTAATCTTAAGAGTAGGAGCAACCAGACAAAACTAGGGAGTTTTACATTCCTGAGGATATTTGCAAGATGCAGGTAGCTTTCCTGTGCACAATTTGGTGTCACTGGCTGCGTGCACTCTACAGAGATTTGAGTTTTGGGAACACACAAGGACTCTCTTGTGAATTAGTGTTGACAATGACCTCTGTGACATATTGAGCTCCTTCACAGACTGAACTGGCTACAAATCTTGCTTGTCCTTGCAGCAAAAGGCAGAGTCTCTGCAGAGTGAATCATTTGTGTCTGCTCAGACACAATATCTGGTCAGACTATATCGCCATAGAGGGCGGAACAAAATGTGCAGGTGGCTGCAAGGCAAGTGCACCATAATCATGACTTAATGATTAGGGTCTTTGGAAGATTTTTTATTTTACCTTTTCTCCAATCAATAACATAGCTGGAGATGTTCCATCAAGTTAGAAATATGAACGGTCAGGTAATTCAACATCTCTCCAGCCTTGAATCTTAGACTGAAGTACAGCAAAGACCTGCTAACTTGATAACAAGTATGTGGGAATACAAAGATTGTTGGATTAAAGATTAAAGCAAAAATAAGGGAATTTTTTTGAGAAGGGAGATCTTTTTGTAGCTTAGATTTGTCTTTCAGTGAAACATTATGCAGGACTGAACTGATATTTTCAAGGACTTCTGTTTGAGTTAATTAAATATTAAAAAAAATAGTGGATATCTTTTTATCTATGATTCAGGTATTTTAAGTAAGTTTGTGATATACTGTAAAACAGCTATTGGATTCAGCTATCTACTTAGCTAAAAAAAAATTTTCAGTTTCTTCAGAGAAAAAAACCAATTGTATCTACTTAATACACATCTGCCTTAGAAATCAGAGTGCTCTCGATATATTTTATATAATATAATAATATTATACAATTATATAATATATGATTATGTAATATATTATATAAAAGCAATAATAAAACTCCATGTTGTACTAAGACTGTGCAGAGAATTATTTTTCTTGAAGGATCAGTAGTGTTATCTACAGATAATGGGTATCTGAAGCAAAAGGTTGTCCAGGGAAATAAGGGAATCTAATACTGCAAATTAAAGTCTGTCATATTTTAAGAACTTTGGGTACTGCATACATTTTCATTAGGTCTTGAAGAATCTCAGCAACCAAGGAAAAAAAATCCAGCCCCAAAATTTTCTCTTTTGTTAAAACCTAGTGAAATGCCTTTTTTTTATACATAATGAGTGCATTATGTAAAAAAGAGGCATTTCAAATAAGTTCCTTGAGCTCTACAACTGTCTTACTAATCTTTGGCTGTTACTTTTATACAATGCAAGAATGATTTTTAAGAAATCTGCTAGATGACCAGCATGGACATAGGGTATTCTAGATGCAGGTTTGCGCTGTTGCTGATGGTGAAAACACAGTCTAAACCACAGAAACATATACTGGTTCCTGATCTCATCATTATGCAGTTCTCATTAGCAGTAGCTGTACAGACTAAAAGAAGTATACTCTTAGAGTGCAATTTCTCAGTAAACTGACACTGAAAGTGGTTTAAGTATCCTGAAATATTATTTTATATGAGAAATTCTACTGTCCTCCAACAAGGTACTAAATTCTCGTTCCAGGTTACCTGCCTGTATTCTGTTGTTGTCCCTGGTCTTGTTCACAAGCCCTCTAAAAACATTTTTCTGTGCACAGTGCCCCAGTTCAAGTACTGCCATACAAATACTGACATAGGCTAAAAATAAATTGAGGACCAACAGAAAATTGTTCCTGAATTCTGAGAGAAAACCCGCCCACCAAACACTGGATATGTGTAGCTGAATAGAGGGCTTAAACATGCAAACTGGGTGGGTCAGGATCTTCTCTTCAGGGAATTTCACTTTTATGATGGTCCAAGTCAGATGTAGCTTAATCTCAACAGGGATCTTCTGCTTTTTGAAATCACTTTGGTAGTCTACATAAAAATCCTAAAGCACACTGAATGTCACGGAACAGATGACGCTTGCTGAGCATATTAGGAGTAAAGATGAAAGACTGGACAAAGCCAAATTCAGCTGACTCTTGAACATGACTGCTGGAGACAGCTCATTTTTCAGTCTGTGTAGTAGAAAGAGGAGCTCACCTGGCAGTACATCTGAACTGAAATAAATACCAGTTCAGACTCGTAATGCTTCCTTCACTGAGGCAGGCCACCAGGCACTTGGGCATGGCAGTACAAAACATCCCAAGTGCACCTGGCTGTGCTGCAAATGTTCTGTTCAGAACTAGAAGACTGCTGTGGGGGGGACTACTGAAATACTCAGGTCTCGAAAAAGTCCAGTGATTGAAAGGGAGTGTTAAAACCCTTCCATTTAGAAAGCTAAATTCACTTTTGAATGTTCTTTCTTCAAAGCAGAAAATGATAGCATTATCTTCTATGTGTTTTAAATTTCATTTTAAAAACTGTAAAATTCTTTCTTTATCCATTATCTTTAGGTTTTCTTTATAGTTACTAGAAGTGTGAAATCTTCCTGATGGAGACATACTGTGATAATTCACCTTCAATTTTGTTGAATGTCTCATTGTTCTTGGATAATGAAGCAGACAGAAAGATAGAGTGGGAAAATTTCAGATCTACCTTTTCCATGACTTTCAATTTTATTAAACACATTTCTGCTCTTTTACATTCCAGGATATCAGTTAACAAAATAAATTCTTATGGAAACACTGAGAGTTTTTAGAGCATATTTGTATTTAACTTGAAATAATTCAAGATTTAATTTTTTAATGCTACCAGATGGAGCTTTTTGGGGGTTAGGTAAGACCAGATATTATTTTAGCTTTCATAAAGAGTCATTATTTCGAAGTTAATTTTCAACTGTTATGTCAAGTTGCAAAGATGCTGTATGGGGGTCCAAGTGGAGTCCAGTGTAATTCCACAGGCTGTTGCGTGTTCCCTGAGCTGTGAAGTGCTGGACAACCTGTAAAATGCAATCTGACAGCCTTCTGCTTAAAGCCCTCTGCATCCACTCCTGGTTGCAGACCTTGACTTTTTTGCATTGGACACCAGTGGTCTTGTGTTTGTGTTATGATTGCTCTGCAACCAACTGGGAAGCCTCTTTTCCTCCATTTTGATGTCGCATCTCATCATAGCAGTAAATGTTTATGTCCAGTTGAGGCATCCTTGTGTTCCTTGAGGGGAAGGGAGGTATTTCATCACATCAGTTACAGTCCTCACTGCTGTCCCTTAGCATCATCCAGCCTTGTGTCTCCCCCTTGCCTTGGGTTAAATGAAAAGTTAAACCTGTTTGTCTTTCCTACAACAGCAAGGATCAGCCTAGGTGGACAATCAGGGTCAGTGGAAGAAAACAATCTTTTTAAAAAATTCCACTGAACTTCAGTGATGCTGATACGGAATTTTTCCCAAACACATTTAACATTTATACAAATGAAACCAAAGAAAAGACTAAAAGTGCAAATTCTAGGAGTAATCTTAAAGAAGGACTCAAAACACTGTTCACATCAGCACATTGCAGTGCACTTTTTCTTCATCACAGCTATTTTGGGAATGAAAACTTTTACTTGTTTCTGACAGTAGTTCATTTTCTGTATCATTTTTCGATGGGACAGCTGGCAGAGTAAGTTTCTACTCTATGCCAGTAAATATGGAGGACTGGCTTCTTTTTATATCTCGCTTTCTCACTGCATTACTTTACTAAGTGCTGTGCTCCAGAGCCATTTGTACTTGAGCTGAACTTTGCAGTATTGGTGTTTTTCCAAACTTTAAACATGATTGCAGTTTTTGACTGCTGTGATTTGAAGTTCTTTCTCTGCACAGAAACTTAAAGTTATAAAATGCTGAGTAAAGACTCTTAACATCTTAATAAGAAGGAATGCAACACACTCTTTAACAGGTTTCACAGAAGATTTTAAAGAAAGATATGTGTCTTAGAAAACTGAAAAGAAAACCAAACCAAACCAACAACCCTTAAAGAAGTAGCACTACATTTTCTTTGGAAAAGAGTCTCAAGATGAGCACCTAACAAAAAATAAGCTGCTTCCAAACACTGGTCTCTCCAGAAGACTGCCCCAAGACAAATATCCTTTATATCTCTGAACTGTTATTGTACAAAAGCCTACAGGTATTTTAATGCATATCAGGACTAGGGAACCAGTAGATATGGTCATTTTAGCTTGGTTACTGGGATAATGATCTTTGTACTTGGATATCACTGTTTCAAACTGTCCCTGGAAGTAGAAGCCCAGGTGTGATTCCTCAAGGACTATAGCCAGGCAAGAGTATGAAAATGTTCCCGTATCACCTCTCTGACTTTGTATCACATTCAGTGCTTTAAGAGAGTATTTTCTTTGTCTTTTGGGTAGCAGAGCCACAGGCCTCGCACTCTTCTTTCCATATTCTTAAGACAGGACTCAGCATATGGCATCATCTCCTCTGCGTAGCTCTCTTGGCTACCGTTGCCCTTTCCATCTTCTGACAGCACACTGGAAATGGAAGTAAAGGTCTGGGGGTCTCCATACTCCTCTTTCATCTTCCTGCAAATTCCTCTGCTCATCACAATCCCACAATGTTTCTCTGTGCCATCACAGAGCAGAGTGACCACCTCTCTGCTTTCCAACCTGTTTTTATCCACATGCCTGGCTTACAGCTTCTAAGTGTAGTAGGTGAATGGAGAAGGAGCCAGCCCAATGCAGGGCTGCCCATCATCCTCACTTCTTGTCTGTACCATGAGCCTGGAAACTTTCTTGAGGCCTGCTTGTGAACCAGAAGTATTTTGAACATTGTTGTGTTTATTTCACATTTGGAATGGAAGGATGGAGGTAGCTTTTGAGTCCTGAAGTTCATTATCACATTTCAAATGTCCTGCTGATGGTTATTAATAAAGTTAGATTTTTTCAAAGTTTTACATATTTAGGAAAGCTTTTTCCAATACATTCCAATAGAATATTGGAATTTGCTCAGAATTATTTCCGTCTGCAAATAAAGGAAGAGGGTGAAAGACGCAAAGTATACACTTTTATGAAGAAAAAGTAAAATTAGTGATATTCTAAACATTGAGGTCTTGTTTTTCAGATGATTGATTTAAAGCCCCACATTTTTAATTCCTTTTTTCTCAAGAACAATAAATATTCTAAACAAGAGATTTATAATAACTTTGTAGGCCATCTGGAAGGTGGTTTGCCCATGTACAAGATTTCCAAACTGCTTGTTTACAGAAATAAAAGTTGAGCAATAGTCTGTCTAACAAGATCACTCTGTTTTACTACCATCAGATTATCTCAGCAAAAAAAAAATGCCTCAAAAGTTCTAGAAAGACAAGCAATTGTCAAATAAAAAGAAATTGGCCAGATAGAGAGAGAAAGAACTCTAGTTCTTTCTAGTTTCTAGCACTAGAAACTAGTGCTCTTTAGGCAATGAGATTTATGTTTTAGTGAAGCACATTTAAAGGAAGATTTTTTTTAATGGAATTTGAGTAGAAAAGAAATATGTAAGAGAAAGTTTGAAGAAAAATGAGCATTTCTGTAGTTATAGTTCGAGGTTAATACCACAATACATCAGCATGCCACTGTCATTAAATACCACTCCAGACCTTTTCCTGGCTCAGATCCCAGCAATTAAAGCGATACTAGAATGAAATAGAGAGATGATGTGCCAGATTTCTGACTGGCTTTAAAAAGGGAGGAATTGTACTCTTTGGTAAGTGACAGTGATTGTAATCTTGTGAAGAGCCAGAAATCAGACAGCTTTTTGACATAGCAGAGACCATCTGAACCCTGAGGAAATACTTAAAGGCAAATTAAAATGCAACCTTTAGTACTTCAGATCTAAGCAAAGGCCCACTCTCCTGGGTATTCGGCTTACAGGGGAGGAAAGCTTTCTAACTATGAAGTATACAGGTTTGTTGGACAAGAAAATTTGGGTAGAATTCTACATACTTCTGGACCCATCTTGGATGCCCTCAGGCCTCTGAAAAATAGAGAAGGAATAAGATAGGAACCAAGTAAAGAGTATGAGCATTTCAAGTGAGAACATGCTGATATTTCCCCCAAGCCCATATAAGATGCAATATCGTAAACACTCATGATCATCTTGAATTATAGATGGTGTTTTTCCTTTGTATAAACTTCATTTATATAAAGTACAAAAATGCCCCATCCTGCGCCTGCCATCCCCCCAAAATTAGACAGTCTTTCAGTTTTAATAAGCCATAAAGAGCCATTAAGCAGCAAAAAGAGAGTCAGTTAAAACCTAGCTGGGGTGTATCATAATTGTTCTGTTGCTGTTTTAGTTGTGTGAGATCAGGGATACCGAGCAAGCAGAATCAAGCTGTTGTTTTCCTCACAAAGTATTTTTCTCATAAGACAGTATCCTTTGAGATAAGAACCTGACAGGTAAAATTACTTCGTATATCACCATAAATCTTCCCTGTTTTTTTTCTTCTATAACCCTCAATTATGAAGTGATGAACGCTTGCATAAGACACAGCACATTCACTTCATTTTCCAGGACTAAATTTAAGTCTCTTGGCTTGTAATATTTCACAAAGTCTGACACTTTCTTTTCAGCAAGTAGGTTAATAATCATACAATGAAGCAATTTTTTATTATAAAGATTTGATAATATATTGCTTTTCCTTGGAAATTATAAGCGTCTACAACATCTCTTCACTGACAGTTATAAAATAACACTGGACACATGCTGAATGATTCATTTCAGATTAAATCATATTTATCTCATTTAGATTAGATGAAAAAGGAATTGATGTTGGTTCAGTCTATTCCAGAAAACGAAATTCACAACATTTAAAGTATGTATCTGCTTTAAAAAGTGCTTTTATTGTTATTTATAGAGAGATATAATATCACAGTGATTAAATTAATGGTTCCAAGGCAGTGATTAATAAATTGCTGGTTTCATTATACTGCTTAAGTACTGATAAGTTTCTGAGACTTTTGCAGCTCTTCTCTAAAACCTTGCCCAAATGCATGAAATGTTAGCACGCCATGAATCTGATGATTTTTTACTGGAAAAGCCATAAATAGACTAAAGAACTTCTACCCCCTGGGTGTTCTGGCTCTCTGCAGAGGTGGAAAGTTCCTCAGGAAGCCATCAGCAGGAGGAAAAAAATAATTTCAGGAAGTTCAGCCTGGTTACAGAAAAAGAAATCTGAGGTCTTGCTTAAAATTACATGATGCTTTCTGCACACAGAGTTTCCCCTAAAGCACACACCCCCATTCCTAGGGATGACTGACACGAACAATGTGTCAAGGATATCGTTATGTTTAATCTTGTCATTCAAATATGATAGATGCTTTTCTGATAAATAATTTCCAGCCCGGAAAATCTTATCTTGCAGAACTCTCCAAACTATTAAAATGATCAGATAAAAGCAAGAGGGCATAAATTAAAAAGCACTATTTGCAAGACGATTGTTTGTGAGGTTGCAACATTTTTAACTCTTTTCATTGATGGTTTTTTATTTGTCTTGAGATGACCATTTGCTGTATCTTTATGTACACGCAGCTCTGTTTTGCTTAATTGTCATTTGCTCTGCCCTCAGTTTATGGAAATTAAATGGCACTTCTCCATCTGTTGTAAATTGCTATTTGTAGATCTTTGGGTGCACATGTATAACAAGAGCATACAATTATCTCACTTGGTGCAGATTAAGAGTTGTAACCTTATATCGGTGCCTCTAAAAATTATAATGTATGGAATTGTTTGTGTTTTAGTCTTCAGTAGTTTCCTTGTGTAAGACAGGACGCGCTTTTCACCATTTGTGTGAAATCCATGGGTTGCCCTCGTAAAATAAGTAAGAAGATTGTGGATGTTCTTATCTAAATAACTTCTCGATAGCTTCAGAAGATTTCACTGCCTCAGTTGCTCAGTGAAGCCCTGTTACAAAAACTGCACAGCAATTCCAAAATCGGAGTGAACCCTACCCTGTGATCACTTTGTCTGTTCCTACTGAGAGAACAGACTTTGAGAAAACCATGTCCTGTGATGAGACCTCATCCAGGGAATGGTCGTAGAGAACCTGGAAGTAAGTTTTCACTCAGCATTGAGAGGTTCTTGAAAACCCTCAGAAAGGGAAAGGGATATGTTTTGTAGTCACTGGATAGAACCCACCATTGGTAAAATGTGAAGAACTCCCTGAAAATCTGTCACATTACTTATTATTATGCACTGTAAGTAGGTGCTATGTGTAACAGATATGCCAATGTGTCTAAGAGCAATAGGACAGTCATGCAATGTTTCCAAAGGTTTACAGAGGAATTCCAAGCAGGAAAAAAGAAAAAATCAAATGTCTGTTGTCTGCAGATCTGAAATTCACATAAGCGAAAATTCCAGGCTTCAGAAAACTTAGTTACCTGGTACTCAGCTAGGAGGTGAAAAGACTTTTAAAATTAGCATTTTAAATGTAGGACTGCTCTATTGATAGCTTAGAATATATGTCTGAGGAATGTTCTCCAAATTCTTTTCCTTAAGTACCGACCACAGCCTGTGTATAAAAATGCATGAGAGTCTGATTGTCTGCATTTACATGTGCAGTTAGTACAATTTTTAAATCCATTATGTCAAACTGCAATGGATGGAAGACTAATGATTTGTATGTGTCGATAATTCTTCATACAAACCGAGGTTTATATGTAGATTTTGTCTTACGGCTAAAAAGCAAACCAAGGCAGTGAAAAAATTTTAATACCCCTGTGCAATTAACAGTTCCTCTGATTACTTTGCTCATGCAAAACATTCCATTGCATACAATTTTGTATTTGAGTCAAGATGTACAGTAGAGAATACTGGAAAGATCCTTAGCTGGTATAAATCAGTGTAACTTTATTGATTGCTTGCCTTTTTTATGAGCTGAAGTATTAGACAAATTTTTCTCCCATGTCTGTTGTACAGAGCCGTGCTGATATCTTTGCCTGAATTGTTTGTGCAGAAGCTTGCTAGTTTATCTCCAGGTTAGTAGTGAAGGACTGTAACTCTTTCTATTATTTCCATAGGAACTGAAGACAACAGGTTTTACTTCAACCAGAATCATCAAGATTAATGAGAAAATGTAACTAAAACCCCATGAAAGTTGACACATTTAATTTGCATTTTAAGAGGAATGTAGTGTTGCTTTTGATAGTGTGATAATTTAAGCATGTGCTTAACTTAGAAATTAATCAAACCTGAGAATGTGGCAGAGTTTACATACATGTTTAAGTACCTTGCTAAATCAGAAACCTCATCCTTACCTCGTAGTTTGTCAAGCAATGTGATAAATCTAGATTTTTTTTGTTCCGAAATCATATAAAGCCAGGTTTGGAATTATGTAACTGTATTTATTATTAATATGAACTTATTGAATTCTTTATGCAGCATTATGCTGTCTAGATCTGAATTGCCTGCTTTGGATATTTATTGTCACAACACTTGTGACAGCTTTTTGATTATGCCGTGGTTTGACGCAGGCTAAGAGCCAAGCACATGAAAATCTATTTGTTTATTTGACTCTGCTATAGTTGAAGCAGAGAAGGGGAAATTAAAACTTCATTTTCCTAAGGTGAAATAAGGATTATTGAGGAAAAAACAAAGACTCCAAGGCAAAACAGGTCCACACTTAAACAGTTACAGTATAAAGAAGATTTATTACTAACAGAATTAAAAGTAAAAAGAAAAAATAAGAAATTAAAGCAACCTTCCAGCACACTTTTCCCTTCGAGTACTATCCCTCTTTCACCCAACCCGTGCAAGGGAAACAAAACACGGGGTTTGGTCAGTGTTCCATTTCTTAAGAGTCTTTCTTTATATTTAAGGAAAAGAGTTTCTTCTGCTATGTGGTGGGATCCTTCCCACAAGAGATACCAACAGTCCGCCTGGAAATCTGTTGCTGTGGAAAAAAAAATATCCATCCCATGAATTTTGCAGTCTACCCACACTGCCAGTCATGGGCCATAATAACATGAGGTTTAGTCTTCTAAGGATGAGTTATTCTAGCCTGAAAACAAAGGCTCTCTTCTTCAAAATCTCTAAAAGCCTCTCACAGCCTCTATGTGACATGGCGTAGGCACACCTTCTTCGCAGATTGTGCATGAATTTTCCATCCGCCCATGAAATTTAATGAATTATAGAGAAAACAGTTTGTAGTATTACAGTTTTCACCATGGCTTGCACGGAAAATTTAAGCTCCACACTGCAAGTGCCTCCGCACTCTTTTCCTGTCTTTTACACTGACTTTGGCACGGCCATTTTGGCTTCGTCCCACATGATCTTACTTTTCCTTTCTTTCTGACCTTGGAGTTGCCATGTTCTCCCTCATGTGACTTACTTTTTTTTTCTTTGCCTCTGACTTGGAAGAAAAGGTGGCCTCTGCTGAGAAGTTGATCTCACTCACGCCTGGCACCGGGGAAAGATCCATCCTGCCTCTCACCATTGGCTGCGTGTGGTGTTTTTTTCAGTTCGGTGGGGACTCTGTGGAGGTGTGGGGCCCATCAGCCCCCAGAAGGTGCGCCATGTGGTCTTGGCTGTGCGGCAGCTCATGGCTCTTTCTTGGCTGCCTGTGGCTCCAGGATAATTCTCCCCAGACACCCGGGCCCCGCGCCACCGTGCCAGGGAAGGGGGGCCCGAGCCCGGTCCAGGATAGGGCCTGGAGGCCCCCCTCCCCTGCCACCCCTCGGTGGGAGAGCAGGAACAAAAGGGAAAGTTCCCATGCTCGCGTGCCCTTTAAATATGTAAATCAAAGATGCGTTACCAGTTGTCCTCATTGGGTTAGCAACCCGTCTATCAACTATGTTTGAACCTACCACAGATTACTAGAAAAAATTTACAGTGGAATAATGAGGAGCTTAAGACTAACCATTTTACACTAGAATGGTTTGGATTTGATAAATACAGATATATATATATATATATATATACACTTCTGCCTCCCATTCTTTCTCCTCTGCTGTTGTGCTGCTCATGCTAATCATTGATACACAAAGGTAAGCATTCAGTTTAGAGTCAAGCAAGATGATGCAGACTCAGTCTGTAGTCAAATCCATGCTACCCACTGCTGTTTTATTATTAAATGTTATTTCCACCTTCATTTTCATGCATAATGTAGCCAGAAATGTTAACACATTTTATTTATTTTAATACGAGATGAGAGTTCAGCAAAGTTTAGAATTCTCTGCACAAAAGAGTACTTGGAATTATTGAACTTTGGCAGAAGTTGGGGGACTTGATAAGCTTTCTGCAAATAACCACTGTCTTCCTTTTGGTGGAAACAATGAAGCATGAAAGCACCAGAATCCATTTAGCTATCCTGGCAAGTCTTCTTTCTTAGTAGGGAATATGTTTTCAAACTCATGAATAATTTTCTCCCAGACAAAAACTGACAAACCAGGCCCTGTGACTTCAAATGGATAATGACATGTTGACATGGGACTTGAAACAGACCTGGGGCCCTTCACATGGTGATATGCTCTTTTCTTAAAAACATATTTGTATTTTTGCCGATATATTTTAGCTAGTCCTGAGGACTTCAAGATATAATGAGGGAATATGCCTCAATGACTGAGAATGAATTTGGTAGTGAGGAGACGTGGTCTATCACTTTTCCTGCCATGGGCTTTGGGGCAGGGATTCAGATGCCTAAAAACATTCATCTGCTGCCAGTTTTTATGTCCCGGCCTCCAGCTGTTGATGCAGAAGAGCACAGGTTTCCTGTGGGTTCTATGCCATCACTGGCTACCTGGTGGACTTGTTTTGGACGCAATAGTGTTGCTGCATACATCCATGAGACACCCCAAATCTCTCCCTCAGTGTGACTTGAGCAATTATTAGAAATCCTACAGGCAGGTCATTATTTAGTGGACTTGCAAGAGCCAAAAGGTGTCTGACTCCATGGTACTGCTAAGAAATGCTTGAATAATATTAAATACATCTTTGGGCACTCTAAATACCCAAGTATCCCTTTAAAAATGGAACTTGCTCTGCATGTGGGCATTTATAAGATGCAAGGAAGCAGGGTCAGAAGCAGGGACCCAGGCTAGTATCTCTGCAAGGTTGTGTTGAACACCAGCTTAGACTGGTGGGCACTGGTACATCCCCAGAGGGCACCACAAGGCAGTGGGTACATGTTTTTGACACAGATTACTGGTGGGGGGAGAGTCTTTCTCTTTCAAGGAGATGTTGAGAGAGTTAGACTCTCCAGGAAACAGAAAAAAGGAAAAATATTTTCAAAATAGACTTTCAAAATTCTTACTTTCTACCACATCTCAATTGAAGCAGTTCCAGTAAGGGCCTCAGTTACTTTTGAAATTGTGATTATGAAGAATACTTTTTCTTCAATATTCAGAGGAGAGAGAGATTCCTGGTCTATGTTCATTAATCTCTATCACTGCAAGAAGCAGCTGAAGAATTATTTTCAAATGTTTTATAATATTTAAAGTAACTTGTATTGAAAAAATGTGGTGTTTTTCTTCCTTCATATAAAGAGCAATGTGTTTTGCCTTTGTGACTTTTATCGTGGTTGCCCTAGATTTCTGTTATAGAAGTGAAAGGAAT
Organism: Rhagologus leucostigma; assembly: GCA_013397725.1. Classification (NCBI taxonomy): domain Eukaryota; kingdom Metazoa; phylum Chordata; class Aves; order Passeriformes; genus Rhagologus; species Rhagologus leucostigma. The sequence goes on from VZTD01001553.1 coordinate 206,761, forward strand.
GATTCATGTTCTCTCCCTTTAATTTAAGCAACATGATATTTGGCCTTAATTATTCTCTTAAATATGTTAAAAAAGAATATGTTTAGTTTGATAAAACTTCATATTATGATAGGCTGAAGTAGCAAAACAAAGCCAGAATTACGTAGAGTATGACCTTTCCTTGTGTGATGTCTCCTCGTATAAAAATAAGTCTCATCAGTCTGTGATTTAGATGCCAAGCCAAAGGATGGTAACTGTAATTAGAGGCTTAAAATGGCAAGAAGAAATATCCCTATGTTAAATTTAAAATGAAGCCTTAAAAAAATCAGGCAAATGTTTGATTTTTCTTTGCACTTTATTTATATAGTACCCAACCAACTTATTTCTTGTTATTTGTCAGTTCTGCAGCATTTTATGTTATGGAAATATCCTCATTAGTAGTATTCTGAGTAGAATAATTGGGGTATTATGATTTTTTATTATCTTCTTCAGAACCAAGCAAACGACTGCTGTGCATTTAAAATGTACAGGGAAAACACACATACACACAGAAAAAAAAAGCATTATAAGACTTATTTATATGATAGGTTTAAAAATCTGAGAGAAATGCATCATCTTATTTGATGCAAGAAGATTTTGAGGGAAAGTAGAGCAGAGAATACAGTTTCATTAATCCTGTGTTGGTACAGATTGTTTTAATTTCATGCCATTTTTCTGTCATTGTACACTTTATTATACACTGGATCTTGGGGGTTTTTTTGGTAGCTGCTCAATTATTGTGTGGTTTGCAATGAAAATGCTGATGCAGCTTTAAAAATTCAAACTTAATTAAATTCAAATGTATGAGTAGCATTATTTTAACAGTATGGATAGTCATTTCAGGAATAAGCTTAGGCATTTGCCTTGCAGTAAAGCATAACTAATACCTGTAAGCTAGCAGTAGAAAAAAATAGAGGCAAAAATCTTTTGACCATGACTGGAGAGAACAAAATTCCTGCAATCTCAGTAATAGCCCTCTGAAAGGATACTGCAAAGATAGCTTAAGCTATAGAAAGTTCTGCAACAAGTAAAGTGTTTTGGGAATAAATGGTGAAATACAAAGCAGAAAGGGAAAAGTCTCCTAAAGAACTAAAAACTTTCCAAAGCAGGGATACAAAATCACTTTTGACCTCCCAAAGAGAGGGAGGTGCATTTCAATGTGATGCACTGAGACTTAACTGAACAATTCTTGCTGACTTATCCCAGGCATCACATGGCTACATTTCTGAGGACAACTTTTAAAATCTGCCTCATAATGTGATGCAGTAATTATTGAAAACTTCTAACAAGGAATCTGATTTTTTTTATTTTTCCCTCACATAAAACATTGAGACAGTTTAGATACCTATTCAACCTATATTTTGCACATGAAGGTGTTTAAAGTGATTACACTCTGTAAACAGGCCCACCCATCAAATGACACATGCACTTTCCAACCATACTCTGTTCATTTCAGTCACCCTGGAATCTCCATTTCCTCGTCCCACCTTCCAGTCTGCCTTCTGAACAAAACACATCCACAGAGAAGATGGGAATAAGAGCATTCTTCCCAGCATAGTGTATCCATAGATCCATATATCCTTCACCTGATTTCTCTGCTTGCCTCCTTCCTAACCACATAATTGGCAAATAGAGGTCAGGTCTAAATGATACACTTTCTGATTTCTCCCTTTCTTGCCTCTTTCTTCTCTTTCCCATCCCTTGTCTTCCAACACTGACATAAAATTAAGTATTTCCCTCATTGCTTGTTATTTGGAGTATCAGGAAAGTAAAATAGAATTTTACATTATATACAAGATTTCCTCACCTGTGGACTAGCTATAAGTGGAAGAAGAAAAGTCTTTAAAAGAGAAACTCTGTCAGGAGGCTGAGACCAAAAAGGACTCATTAACATAACTCTGCTTCCTTTTGAGAAATACACAATAAGTTTAGAAGCAATCAATACTGCCAATGGAAGATCTCCCATTATTTTAATCTGTTGAAAAATAATTTTCTTATGCAAAATTATTCTGGTTCTTTTTTTGAGACTGTCACTCTCATGATTATAATTCCCCAAGTCAATGTCTGTTATTTATATCCACACTTTACTCCTGCTGAAAAGGCAGAAGCTTAGATATCTGTTCAGTGTTTTCTGGAGACAGAAAGTGAATGGAAAGAACAAAATCAGGAGTTTTACTAAGGGGGTTTATTCAAAGTAAAATGAATTTTCTGTCGATGCTTGATATCATTTCCCAGGTATGTAAGCAAGTTTTTCTGATCGAGAGTAAAGGCAACAGAATTTTGTGAGTGTAATTTCTATTTCTATTTTAATGAGTACATATATCTTAATTTTGAGTATATTTTTCTTGAGATTTTTTTGGTCTAGACTTTTCATTTCACTGTTGGACAGCCAGGGTGTGACAGACAGGCATGTGTAATTCAACCCAGCTAGCCTTGTTGAGCAAGTGAAGCTGTGGTGTAACTCACCGTCCTGCTATAAGGAAACCAAAAATCATGCCCAAGTAGGTTCAATCCAGCATGTTGTATCTCATATCCGTTCTCCTTATTCTTCCATCTTCCTGCTTGCTTTTCTCTTTCTTTTGGCACCAGAGGTGGAGTGACAGATAATCACAAGATGAAGTTGCACAGCGTCTGCCTGTATTTCATGTCATGAAACTTTCCCTGTTGGCCACCTGGCCCGGAATATGTTCTCGTTCACACGGCTAAGTGCTCCTGCAAAATGCTAGCTGGTGAATCCAGACTATATTGAGTACTTGATACTGCATTCTGCCCTTCTGCTAGTTGTTACAACTTCAATAAATGGTAGTTTTAGGAAAAAAAACCCAATACAACTAAACCCATAGAGAAAAATTTGAAGATAAAGGAAAAAGGACAAATAATAAATCAGTCATTAATGGTTTTCATCAGACAATATATTCGTCTTAAGGTTTTATACAACATCAATAATGCAAAGCTAAAGACCAAATACATTTTAGGCAAACGTGACAGTAATTCAGAGTAATCTTTATTTTTGTGAAGCAAAGAAGAAAAATGGCCTGCTGTGTTATGTTGATCATAATTCTAGTTTGGATCAGACCTGTGCACAGTGCTAAATTTCCTAATGCAGCTGAAGCCTAAATACTTAGGTCCCCGTTCTGGTGGGTACTATGCAGACCTTGGAACCAATACATGTGGCTGGTAACTTTTCCTTTTTAGTCTGTACTCCAGACATTTTTTTATTGTACCTGTGCATTGGGTTTGTATGGCAAGATTTTAGTCGTGGGGGAGCTACAGAGTTGGCTTCCATAAGAGTTTGCTGGAAGCTTCCCCTATGTCTGACAGAGCCAGGACAGACTTGCCACTGGCCGAGCCCTCAGTGACAGTGGCAGCACCTGTAAGATAACAGATTTAAGAAGGAGGGAAAAAAAACATGCGACAGAAGAGAGAGGAATAGAAATATGTGAGAGACAAGTCTGCAGACAAGGTCACTGAAGAAGGAGGTGGAGGTGGTGCTCCAGGTGGTGCTCCATGTGGTGCTCCAGGTGCTGGAGCAGAGATTCCCCTGCAGCTCGTGATGCAGACCATGGTGAGCAGCTGTGTCCCTGCAGCCCATAGAGACCCATAGAGGCGCAGAAAGACACCTGTAGCCTGTGGAGGACCCCATGTTTCAGCGTGTGGATGTCCAAAATAAGGCCGTGGCCCTATGGGAAGCTGGCACTGGAGCAAGGTCCTGGCAGGACCTGTGGCCTTGTGGAGCAAGAAACCCATGTGGGAGCAGGTTTGCTGACAGGACTTGTGACCCCATAGAGGAGGTCATGAGGACCCATGGTGGAGCAGTCTGTTCCTGAAGGACTGTGTCCTTTGGGAACAATACAGGCTGGAGCAGTTCATGAAGAGCTGTAGCCTATGGGAAGGACTCATTAGAGAAACTGATGAAGGACTGTCCCCTGTGGGAGAGATACCATGCTCAGCAAGGGAAGAGCGTGAGGAACCCTCTCCCTTGAGGAGGAAGGAGCAGCAGAAAAAACATGGGATGAACTGACCACAGCCCCTAATCCCCACCCCTCTGCACTGCTGGGATGGGGGTGGGGAGTTAGGGTATTTGTGAGTGAAGTTAAATCCAGGAAGAAGGGATAGGGTAAAGTAGACCCAGTACAGGAAAGATCAACGTGCAGTACATGCTTAAGGACATTAAATGAAAAATATAAATATTAAGCAAATTAAAGCCATGGCTGTGGAAAAGCTCTGGCACTGAGCTGTTACAGTTAAGGCTGAATTACAGTCTCCAATGCAACTCTCTGCCATTGCTCCCTCCATTTCTGTATATTTCATCTCTTTGGTGGCAGTGTTCTGTAGCTGATTCCTACCCAGGAGCAATTAAAAAAAAACCCAACTAAAATAGTACATTTTTTCCTGAATATAAAGAGATAGCTAAACTCAAACTTTCTCCATTATAAGAAGAAGAGAAATAGTGTCTTTTTTCTGAGCAGCTTTGCAGACAAAACAACCATTTGCTGTAAGATTCAATACAGGACAGGAAGTATTAAAGTTCTTCCGATTCCTTTTCCTGAAGGAAATTAATTTTCATCTGCCCCAGTCATGATCCTACTTTTACCTGTGTCTTACTGCAGTCAGAACAGATCTAGCAGCAGAAGGCTCACAAATTCCTTTCTCAATCTTAGGCTATTCTAGGATTAAATCTCACAGTCCTTATAGAGGTAAGCTCTAGTGCTCAGAAATAATTCTTAAGCACTGCAATAGGTCTGCTACATGTGATTAAGGCTTATTGAAACAAATGACGATTGAGCAATTTTTCTTGTAATTGTTATCGATGCTTTAATCCCTCTTTATTTAATTCTCATTCCACCCTTTTCATGAGCTCTTCCATTTACATGAGATTTTCTGAACTTTAAATGGCTTATGCAAGAGGCCACAGGATATTTGGAAGAGACGTTGTTTTTGCTGCATTCAGTGGCAAATCACTAATTAGTTTCAAAGAACCTAGAATTAAAAATCATAGATATATGTTGACACAGAAGTCTGTATCACCTAGCAGACCTTGTAGCCTCCTTCAGACTGGTGCACTTGGTTCATCCTCTCTGAAAGAAGAATATATCCTGCCAAGCTCATTGATCTTCAGAAACAAATATGCCATGTAGCTTTAACACACTGGTATTCATTTTACTGACAGTAAAACTTGAGGCATGCTTTATTTGTATTTGCATCCTTCTCAAAATGAATTCCAAGTTCTCAACCTGGAAATTTTTTGTTGTTTTGGTGAAAGGGGTTGTGTGATTTTCCTTTACTAGTTATCCGTTTTCAAGACCACAGTCTGATTTGTATTTTCCTACTTTCTTCTCAAAACTGTTTTGTGGAATCTCATCAAATACGTTGCTGAAGTCAGGTATACTTTGGTACACTTGTATTATATCAAAAAATCTTGGGTTTATATCTCTGAGAGAGATTAATTTGAGCTGACCAGCTTTAGGTTTGACAAGCACCAATGTACTTAAACTACCTCTCTGCTTTAGTGATCAACTCATCCTGGTTTTAAAACCAAGGTTTTCAGTTTCAAATTTGCCAAGGCTTTTTTTATCTTCTATGGGTAAAAATAGACTCAATGTATTCACTTTAAACTTGAAACTATGACATGAAGATTTCAAACCAGCCTTCGTAAGTCCTATGTACCAGTTAAAGTTATGTTTCATTATATGCTCTTGTTTCTAAAGGTTGCTACTACTATCAGTGACTTCTCATTGACAGGAAGAAATCAACAATTTATTTTTTTAATAACCACATCCTAAATTACTTTGCAGTTCATACATCTGCTTCCCATGTTAGCTTCCACAACTGGGTTTTACAGGGAGAAGCACAGCAGAACTGTACTAGGCTTTGTTTGAGCAAGAACTGCTCTCCTCTGCTTAGATGCTGTGTTTTTCTGTGAGCTCACCCACATACATCAGGACTAATTTGGTCCATTTTATGCAAGCAAGAAAAAAAAAGAGAAGGAAAAAAAAAAAAGAGATTAGGATGACTGCATACAGTCCTAGCTATCCAGAAGGCAAATCAGCTGGAGACGGAGAGCAGTAACAGTGTGCCAGCTCCTGAGCCCGACTGAGTCTGACAACAAATCCCCGTGGGACCAAGGGAGCCTGTCACTAGTAATGACATAGAGCTATTGGCAGTAGAGGTAGCTTTAAGGTGCCTCCTACCTTCCTAGTAACAGCAGATCTGCTGCTGAAAGCACTGAGAGTCTTGCACATTAGCTATTACGCAAAATTCAGAATCTAAGTTAGCAACTTCAGTCATGTTACTTTAGTTTGCACTTAGGACATTCTGCATAGTTCCCCATGCACAAGTGTTAAGAGTTTTGGGGTTTTTTTACAAATATTGTTAGGACTGATTAAAGTTTTGGTTTCTGATTATGATTATGATGTGTCATAGCAATTAAATGCAAAATAAGGATACATGAATCTCATGCTGCAATAAACCTGTCTCTAAGACAGACATCACATGTCAGCACAAAGATTTGGAGACAAATAAATCAGTTGTCAAACATGTTAATTGCAATGCTCTCTGAAAATGACTACCTCCATCACCAAAAATAGGACAATGTAGCCTGTAGCTAAATAAATAGCATATTTATGTGTTTGTAGATAAGACATTCTAATTCATTTTGGGATCAGCACAGAAAAGACCTGAGCTCTGTCCTACTGCTTATGTCTAACTCCCTAGAAGATCATAAGAACAGAAGCTATTTTTATTCTTCTCTAAATCAATAGATGCTTCTTCCTCAAACAAGGTTGAATTTCGTTCACTTAGTTTATAAAAATTATATTTATTAAACATAATTAGGTATTTAAGTTGCAGTGAAAAAAAACAAACTCCGATTTTGGCAATTTCAAAGTCCAGCATACAAAAACACCTATGGCAGTTCTGCAAAATGGCTCCCATCAGTCTCTGTTGATTGAATAGACCACAATCCCAAGACCACCAAACTCAGAAAGGCAATTTGCCATAATCTTGGAGTGTAGTGCAAGCCACTGGGGTGATCCCACTCCCACTTGCACTAACTTCAAGGTGTAAATTGTCTCGTTCATGAGTGCCAGGTGCACAGGACTTGATCATAAAGACAAGTTGTAAGGACCAGCATTACTTTGAACGCTGCCATGAATAAGCGGCTTGCCCCGCTAGGAAACTCCATGGAGACTGTGTGCTTCAGAAAACACAGCAAAGAAAAAGTATGCACAACTAGAGCGAGAAAGCATAGCAATTGCTTATATCCAGGGTGACAGAGCAGATATCTGGATGTTACTAATTTTTTAAATTAATTTCTTCCTGCCTCAGCCTAAAACAGGAGATTTCAACCTCCGCTCACCTAATCCAGGGGAAGGTCAGGCAAAGGAGAAAATGGGAACCAAAATATCAGAAGGAATATGAAATACCAAAAAAATTTAATAAATACAGATAAATATGTGAATACTGTAGTTGCCTAGTGCAAATACACAACTGCAATGCATGGATTTCTTTAATGATTTTATAGAAAAATATTTTATTTTTCTATAAATTTCTCAATGAAATAAAAAAAACCACTAGACTGCGAAAAAACAATTGCTGAAATATTAGTAGATGTTCAATTTAGTGAGAAGATCTGAACTGATTAATCTTCCTTCTTTTGCCTGGTCTCCACTCAGCAGTCTTCCTTCTTCAACCAGCTGGGTGAAATCCTGTGGCTCAGTTCCTCCCGCTACCAAACCTTCTTTCCAAGTCTGTACCAGAGGAATCACATTCTTTCAATGGCACTCTTTTAATAACCTTCTTAAAAGTCTTGACAAGAACCGTACCAGAATAAGGGTGATTACCTGATTCAGTTTCTGCAAAACCATACCAAAAATACAAGGGGAGTTTCCACGTGTAGTTGTGTCGCAGCACATGCAAGTGGCTCATTTTCCCTCTATTCCTCTCTACAGTACATCCAAGGAGGCAGGAGATAAACCCTTCCCTGTAGTTGCATGGTAACTGGCTGTAGCTGTGCGATGATGTGAGAGCCTCCAACACCTTAATCTTGCTAAGACCCAAGATACTGCTATGGACCTGAAGATAATACTGCTGTTTGGAAAGGGTGGATCAGCCTCCCAGTGTAAATGCTTACCATCTGATGAAAGCTTACACATCTCTAAGCATGTTCAACTCCAGGACTGAATCCAGTGATGAAAAAGTAGGCTTCCCATGTAATTACTGCTTTGCAGTGTGATGTATCCTGCCTTCTGTTGCCTGTCTAAAGCAGACTATTCTTTCTGCAAAATATAATTTCAACTGCTGTTATGATTTTTTGGCATATTCACAGAACTTTCTGTGAATGATATGACATCAGTAATGTTATTTATGCAAGTTGCCCATCTAAACTCAAAATACCCTGGCACCCATTCCTATACCAAAGCTTCCAATCAATATGTGAACAGGCTGAGTGCCATCTGAAAACATAGACATGAATGTAGGCAGCCAACACATCCTTTTTTATGATCATATGGGTGCTTGGGGCAGGAGTGCCAGCAGACAGTCTAGCAGTATGCTGCTTAGACTCAGAAAGACATCCTTTTTCTTTTTGAATTTAAACTTTTCTCTTGTTTTCTCCATTTTAAATTGTACTTGCCTATTCTTAAGTCTCTTTTAAAATATCAATGCGCTGAAAAGCACATCTTATTTGTTGTTATACTGCACAGATTTTTCCTAGAAGAAAATATTATCCAAGAGAGAAGTTCTTATAGTAAATATTTTTGCTTCTTCGCCAACATTTTCAAATGTAAAAAGTTTCAAGCACTTTTTAAATAGTCTTGAAGAAAATGTCAGTGGGTTCTGTTATGTGTGATATGACACAGTAAATACTGTATTCATTCTTACTTGGAGTCATAGCACATCAGGGACACATCCAAGCCCTCTTACAGATAGATGTGGAATCACTTACTCCATACAGGCTAAATCTATTTCTGGCCTCTTCTGAGCTGGAGATGATTAGAAAGGATTAAGTTTTGACACAGTAGTCTGACCTCCTTCTCGCAGGGTATTACAGTAACTCTTTGTAACAAAGTAAAATTCTCAATTGCTCTTTGAATCTATTTCATCTCTAGGACAAAATGACTTGGTAATGAGTTCCTTGGTTTGGCGGCACCCATGCTGGGTGATAAACTATCTTCCCTTGGTTTTAAATTTTGAATATTCTATTTCTTGTGCATTAGGAAATAAAGACTTATCTGATTTAAAATATTCTGAAAGCTGTTTCAGTTGTACCCAGTTACTCTTATCATTCTTCTCTGAATCTCATTTGCTTCTTTATTGTGCATACTTTATACATTATTCCAGACAGAAATAACAGAAAATCTACATTTCTGTTGCATCTAATACAATTCTATTCTTCATACTACTGATAGTTCTGTTCCTTATGCATGCTTAGCATAATATTTGTTTTGTACCTGGAATTGCACAGTGAATAGGGGTCTCCATTTTATTGACTTCAGTGATGTACAAGATCACTGATGTTAATGTAAAATCCTATAAACTGCATGAATGTTTAATTCCTCTCCTTCTCATCCCTCAGACACTTAACATTATTCGTATGTACTGGTACTAAAATGCATTTTATCATTGCTGCAACATGTTTGAGTCTTTCTTTGTCTGTTACTCGATGACTACCATCCCTAGCAGCATGAGACATCTGGGAAGTCAAAAGAAACCGTGGTATCCAAGTCTCTTTTTCACAGGGTGACACGCTTTATCTATAGGAAGATGTTCAAATTGTAGGAGAACATAGAGAAGAGGCATGTTTCTTCTCAAAACAATGTTAATTGCAGTCCATCATCTCACACAGGCATTCTGATACACTGCTTTTTATTCTTGTATCAGCCAGGTACAGGTATAAAAATTTCTCATGCACTTGAATAAGAGGAATTATAAAAATATAGAAAAAAAACCCATTTACAATCTGTTAGTACTTTGGAGCAGCAACTGTGATTAGATACTCCAAATTCTGGATGACAAATCAGCCATTTTAGTTCATCTGTTTCAGAACTCTGAATATATTAACTCCAGGACTGGTAGTTTATTGCTGCTTCTTGAGATATGTGTAAAAATTATTCTTTTGACACTTGTTCTTGTTTCTCATTATTTTTCTTGAAAAAAAGAATTAAAAAGGAAAGGACAAGAAAACCATTGCTTCTCAGAAATATGCCCAGTTGCTGCTTGATTGAATATTCCATTGGGCCAGTCTCTTCTTTCACAAGCTTTCTATTTCTGTTATACCACAAAGTATGAAACAGTCTGTGGAATGCTATTTAGAGTTTTTGGAATTTGAATCTAAAATACTTAAATTTGGAACAAAATTATAATTTTAAGAAATTCTAGGATTCACCTATAAATATCCTGAGTATTGGAATTTAGCTTTTTCACAATATAAAAACCAGTATTAATATATACATATGCATATACATATTTGTGAAAGTTTAAGGGTCTAAGGTCTAGTTTTGTCATTCAGTTTTGATAATGTTGGTGTCAAGAGAAGAAGATATCTCATAACTTCATTAACCCAAATCATGATTATCTGTAATATTTATAAAAATTACACAAATTAGAAAACGTTACTGTAATGCCTAAATATAATTTGCTAGATATGATTTGGTCACTTACTTTTGTTCCTAGAGCTTGGGCACATGACTAGAACACATGGTATTACAGCTGACTGTACATGAAATCTGTCAGTCTTGAGTATTCTTAAAATTAAAGTCTTTTGCAGGATGTTAAATGTGATTTAAAAAGCTTTTCTTTAACCTGTTCTTCTGTCATAGGTTTACAATTGAGAAAAAGTAACTCTGTTGTTACAAGGTAGATTCTGCTTCTTTTTATGCAGATGTGAATGTAGAAAAATTCCCCATGAAATTCTTAAGAAAGGAATTACTATATCATTAATTTTTTTTAATACACAACAATTACCTTTTGATTCTCATTGAAAGTTTTGTGTCAACATTAACAGGAACTAATATACCAAACTAAATAATCCTGTTTGAAAAGCACAGACTGTCAGCTTTTGATTCCTAGTAATGTCTTTGATGAACACAAACCCCTTTGTTGGAATTTTCCAGCTCTTTGTGGACCTAAAGCCCCAAGAATGTTTTGGGAAGCCCAGGGGAGCACATGATATAGGAAAGGATATAGAATAAGGGGTATCTTGTTGTTAAATTCTGCAATGAAACTAAAAGTTTAAATGATTCCCACTTTTAACCATGCATGGTATAGCTGGAGAAGGAGAAGGTAGGCAGGAGAGTCAAATCTACTTCTGTCCTGTTTGGGATGTCTGAGTTGTCACTCAGGGCTGATACTCCTACATCCTTAATTCACTGAGCAAGATGGCATGCTGGAGTAAAACCCGTTTCTCCTGCATATACCAGTAGTCCCACCTTTACTAGTAGCCCACCTTGTTTTTCATAAAGCATCTTAACTGCCAGCATTGCAAACAAGCTCTCCTGGCTGCAAGAACTGAGCAACAGAGGGAAACAAACGCCTTTCGTCACTTCGATGTATTCCAGGTCCTTCCTTCTCCACGGCCATCCCCAGCCTCAACCAGGCTGCGGTAAATATCCTTGAGCTAACGCTGTGAACTGTTTATATGACATACAGAATTGATGGCTTCAGGGAAGGGTTTTATGACTGGAAATAGCTTGCAGCTTTGGGCCTCAGCTGGTGGAACTAAATGCTGAAGTGCTGTGAAGGGTGACTTATTCCCAGTCAGCCAGCTATTGGTGTCTCCAAGGTCTCTGACAGATGAGCAAATCTTCTTGCACTAGTTTAAGACATTATCATCCCCGGCTGTCAGCTTGGCTGTTCTGCTGGAGGTTACCACCTCCATAACAGCATTTGCTATTTGCAAAGAATCAGTCCTTCTAATTTTTAGCCTAGCATTTTCCTCAAACTCAGTTTCAGTGGAAAATTAAGCTAAAATACTGTATTCCTTATCAGAGAGTCAGAAGTGCAAGCAGCTACAGCCTTCTCCAAAGCAAGAACTCTTCTGACTTAGCCACAACAACTTGAGATCAAAGGAGTTTCAAAATCTAGTTTTGTTACTCATGGGTACTTTCAAATACTCTATCAAAATCAAGCCATTTTTATTATTTAAAAATTATCCTCATACCTTCATTCATTCCTACCTGAAAGATAAAACCAACAGTATTAAGGAGAATTCAAATTGTTTGCAATATCCTGTTTAAAAACCTATTTCACTGCTTATTGGCTTTGCCAAGCTTGGAAAAATTTAATGTGAAATTCTGTACAACCTAAGCCTGAATTTTCTCGGAAATTTGTTTTAATGAAAATGACTGTATTTTCCGGAAAAATGAGAAAAAAGAAAGAAATATTTATTTGGAAACATTACAGAAGAAATTAGTTCTGTCAGCACAAGTGTCCTTTTAGGACACCTATTTTAGAGTAGGAAAAGAAATGCAACAATAACTGGATGTTTGTAAAACCAGCACGTCTTTTTGTGGGCCCAGGAAATTGATTTTAGAAAAATTTCAGACCTTTGTGTGGGTTTGCTTGAGCCAAACAGCCAAATCCAGTGAAGTCATCCTTTCTGGAGATCACCATCGCTTCAATCTTCTACTGTAGATTGCTCACCAAAACTTCTGGCCTGTCCTCAGCAGCTTGCAGCCCTTATCTTGGGCAATACTATACAGGGGTCTTCACAAAATATCTGACAGTGTGATAGGTAGTTGGAACTGGATGACTTCTAAGGTCCCTTTCCACCCAATCATCCTATGATTCTATGATTGCACAGCCTCAGGCTGTGGGGATAAAGTTGGTGTCTAAAATAGCTGAAACATGTCATTCAGTACACACGAAAATTTTCAGGAGAGAAGGACACGTGCAAGGCCCCAGTGGGTCCTCCAAGACTGAACTACTGGTAGCCAAAAAAGCATAAAACTGTGGACCCACAGGCACAGATAGGAGCATACTCTCCCAGCGGTATGACCTAGAAATTTCTGAACCAAATAAATTTCTGGACCAAGACGATATATATTGATTGATTCATTTAACTGCTTTTTGAGCCGATGTAAATTTTTGTCCTCTGCTATCTTCCATCTCAATGAGTACTCCACTTGAACAATGTGCTGTTAGAAGAATGGATTTTCCTTTGTTTTGACCCTTCCACCTGCTAATTTCTTGTGATGGCTCTGAGGTTTGTATTGTGAGAAGCAATGTCATTCCTTTTGTTGTGTTCTCCAAGCTGTTCATGATACCATAGACATCCGTCATAATTCACTTCAGATATGTTTGTCAAGACTGAAGAATCCCACTCTATACAATCTCTCTCCACATAGCTGTTTTGCCTTGTAAATCTTGTCCTCTTGACTTTTTTGGTTGTATAACATCCTTTCCTGGGATGGGACAAGGAGAGGGGAATACAAAACCAATTCAATATGAAAGTACATCAGCAGTTCACAGTGTCGTATTCACATTGTCTGCTATCTCTTTTCTTCTCTTGCTATTTTATCCAACACTGACAGTTTGGGGTTTTTTTGTTGAGAGGTTTTTTTTGTTGTTACCGACCCGAAACTTAGAACTGCTAAAGTTAATCTAAAGGTTCTTCTCTGAGCTCAGCAGCCAATCTAGAGACTGCCAGTTAAGTATGGTTAGAAATAATTTTCCACATGTACAATGCATTAACTTTATAGTAAATAAATATCACCCACACTGCATTGCTCAGCTACCCAATAACCTAGCAACCCTTAGGATTTCTTCTCAGTTGTATTTTGTTTTTACTGTGTTGAATAATTTGATATCAACAACAAAACTTACGTATTTTCTGTCAAGTCCCTCTTATGAAATCCTTATAGCTACAGGCTATGCAGTAGCAGCAGTTTCCTGAGTGACTACTTTTTCAGAAAATGGGAAGATGTAGGGTGAATGAGCTGGGAGTTTGTCAAGAGGAAGAAAAAATCTCAGATGTCATGGTACATGTACATTTAGGGTAGAATGATTGACTTTGCCTGACACTTGATGGTTTTCTTTTAAGGTAGCAGCTGTGGAAAGACATTAGTCATGTGTAGACTGAGTTACTTATAGTAAATATATATATAATTTTATGTAACAGTGAAGCTGGTTGTGTTTTTACAGTTTGCTGGCAAAAATCTCCTTGCAGACTGATGATTTAAGAATTTCTCTGTTTCTGTTTGTTAGCCTGCTGATTCACTGGCTCTTGAAGCACTGAAGTTGCAGGAAAACCGTCGATGCTTGGAGACATAAGGCTGGGTTTCCCCTTCCCCCACACGTGAAGAAAACAATCTGATGAAAAGAATAAACTCTTTTTTGTCTGAGCAATCTGGTCACTACTCTACTCCATGCTGGAAAGGTCAAAAGAGTATTTGTGAATTCCTGTGCTATCACTTAAAATACATATTGTAGCTCATGAAGTTAAATTCAAAGTAATTTCCATGCAGCACAGAATTTATTAAAAAGTAGCATATTTAGAATCCATTTAAAGATTTCTATTTAATCTTTTGTACTGTATTTATTCATGGAGATAAGTACTGTTTAGATTATAGGAATTTTTCAGCCTGTGGCTATTTCACTTGGCACTCAATAGGTTTGTTTCCAGAACTTCAATGTATCTGATAATGAATCTACCCTTGCAATCAGAACTGCAGGACCCTATATTTTCTTCCTGTTTCCATTATTTAAGGAGGAAGGATTTTCTAAAATTGCCAGAGGAAACCGAAGGCAGCATGTGTCATATGCTTCTCCTCTGCTTAACACAGCACGCCACTGATAAAGCTCAAATACTTGATACAATATTTGAAAAGGGAGTTAGGTGCAAAAGCTGTCTTTAGCCGAGGGGACAGACCTTTCTTTGGGTCTGCCCCAGCACACTGCTTCGGGCAGAGGCGTGGCCACAGCAGCTGGTGTGTACATGGCTGCTCACACTGTTTGCCACCTCACTTCTGGCGCAGCTTTGGCCTGGGTCAACTGGCATGCTCCAGGCAACATCTGGGCATGCCTGGAGCATAGCAGAGGGAAAGGAATAGTCTCCACAGCCCAGCTGGATGAGGCAAGGTCAGAAATACATCTGAACGCATGCTGTGCTGCACCAATTCTGATTCACCAGTACAGTGCTCAATTCTCCTGGTTTCTGAAACTCCCCAGAGATGACTCCCCACTGCTTCAGTCTCAGCTGGAGTTCAAGATGTCCCTTTTGCGCCTGTGAATATTTGCAAACTAGCTTTTGTTTTCACACTCACCCTTTAAAGAGGTGAGAAAAGTCTCTTGAAATGCAATGCATAACCTTCAAAGAAAGATGTTCTGCATTGTTAGACTGGTCCTGCATTTCGTAAGCTTGCTAATGCAAATATCACATTTTGTATGCCGCAAGATTACTGCAGTTGTGGAAGTATAGAAATACCAGAGAAGTGCCATCTGTGATGTTGAGAATCAAAATGCACAGTGTTTATTCAGCTATGAAGAGTTTATTTTGCAAATACACATCTGAATATTTGTAGAATAAACTATGTACAAAGTGTTTCATTTTGCCAGAGTTATGTTGCATATCTAATGCCTTCCCCTTCACTGCCCTGTTTTGCTCATTCTTAAAGACACAGAATGGGACAGTTTGACTTCCCAGTGGAGGCCATTTCTCTTTTTAGAAGATTTCCAGGGCTGTGGACTCCTTCAGACGTTCTTTCTGACTTAGAGGCTCTCTGATCCATAAATGCTTTCCAACCTAGAAGACCTCAAGGATTTCTAAGCTCATTTTTTTGCCATTTCTCTTCTGTGCTGGATCAGATGTATTTCTGCAAAGGAATTGTGGTGATGTACTGTAGTAACAGTGAGGTTTACTACCCATATCAAAACCATGAACGTTTTGTAATAAACATAAAGATTAAAAACTAAATCTGGAAATCCAAGCAGTTTTTCATGTTTTCTTGGCAAAATGTTTCTTCTTGAAGGTAGACCTCTATTAAACTGGGGTAACAACATATTCTAGAATACAATCTGATATTAGAGAAGCTTCTACAAATATTTTTCCCCTTATTAATTTCTAGGAATTGTGACTTGTTTTTTTTTTTTGGGTGGGGGGAAGAGGGAAGGGGAGAGTAGCTTATCTCTGTCCTCCCTACAAGTCAGAGGAAGCAGAAATCCAGTGCGATACAGACAGTTCAACAGTTCGATGATTTTGGCTTAGAGATTAGAAGTAACAATTGTGGGTGTCTATTGTTAGATATCCAAATAAAAAACCCGCAAAACTGCTGAGCAACCTTTATTATTTTACTGGGTTTATAGATTCTCACCGTTGAGACATCAGAATATTTCTGTTTAGGGGAATAATTTACATTAGATCATTCTGAACCTTCGTATTAAGAGTCTTTCCTTTGGCATTTCATAAGAATGAAAAAGTGAACAAAAATTTAGATAGTCTTATGTGAATAAGCATAATATCAAGATATTGCATGAAGAACAACAAAGTTTTGAAATTTAGACTACAGATTTTATTTTTTTTCTACATCTCTAAAATGTCATCATTTTGACCTAATCAATGATTCTCTCCAGGGATTAAATAGTTTTTATACAAGAATTTTGCACAAAAATTATTTTCTAAATAAACTGAATTTCAGTGTACATCTGTCGTGCTGTTTCTAGCTTGGGAAGTGTGAAGCTGTAATGATGTGAAATTGGTGGCATTGTATAATTCCTAAAAATAATTGCTTCAGAGAATTTTTTTTCTGACTTCTTTGTTATTCACTCTTTCCACTTTCTGTAGTAATAATTTCCAGTAGGTTTGTCACTGCCAGTTCCAGTAACCCAGGACAGTCTTGTCTTTAGCCTCGAACTACTCATTTTTCAAGTTACTGTTCTAGAATGTGTCACCCTTGCTTCTATTTGTTAATTAATTACATCCTAATGAAGTGCCTTTCTTTTATTCTTTTGGAAACAGCACACTCTCATAATTTCTAATTTACTTATCTCCAAGTATATTGCATAAGTGCTGGGAAATATGCTGCAGAATCATTTAAAAAGAAAGCAAACAAAATAAATCAGCCAAAATAAAAAATCTGGATGCAAAAAAGAAATTTAAGCATTACAACTGGGGAAAAATGCAAGATATTTGGTAGTCAAGATGTAAGTATTTTTCTTGTGCTTTGCTGTCAGGTTTTTTAGCTCCATGGGTACTGCCTGTTTTTTCTCTCACGTATCTTTATAGTTTTTAACCCTTTAACCCATTTTGTGACAGATTCAAAAATGCTGTAGTTTCTGCTTTTTTCTACTCAAAGTAGGAAAATGATAGTTTAGTAATTTTTATAGCTCACTGACTGTTAATTACAAAGAAAATTCCAATGTTTCATGTGCTCAAGAGGTTTGGGGCATTGCTTCTTTTTTTTTGCTCAGAGCGAGGGAAACAAATCATTAACATACATATATTTTTATTTAACCCCCATTTCAGTTTAACACTGGTACTTTATTGATTTATTTTGCATCTAAAGCAAAATGAAACAGAGCAAAACAAAAAAAAATACTTTGTCTTTGTGTCAGGCCTTTTAAAGGTACAATTTGCAATGAACCTTTTGTCCTAAACGGCATCCAAATCTGAAAACATAATACCTAAGGCCCGATCACACAAATGAGGAAGGAGAAAGTGGACAGAATTTGTAGTGTTGTATTGCCGGCCTACTGTCTAGAACAAGTTGAGTTTGGATTTTGAAATGTCATAACGGCTAGGGCACTGACTCAGACCAGCATGGAATCTGAGACGTTTATTCAAAGAAACTTGCTGGTTTTATACACTTCTTCAAGACCCAGTATTTCCTTATATGGCATTATTCACTAAGTGACCTATCACACTTTGCCACGCCACAACACACTTTCTCACTGTCCCTATATGGGGGTGATCACGTGCTGTCCAGCCCTCTGGCAGCTTCCAGCAGACTCCTCTCCTCAGGGCTCTGCCCTGTGGCATCTCTTCCCCCCAAGGTCAGGCAGAGACAAATTTCTCTGTGCTGCCATGGCATTCTGCAGGCACGTCCCAGAGCCTGCAGCTCAATTCCATTCTATCTCTGCCCACACTGAACCACCAGGAACTCATGTCTTTCAGTAGACTTTCTCCTTAGAGCAAAAGAAAAACCCACAGAGAGTTGGGACTTCATGTATCAAAACACAGTACTTATTTAGGACTGACAGCAAAAGCTCTAACTGGTCCCAAGTGAGTAGAAAGTTTGACCTAAAGTAACAGAAAATCTACTGAGAAACAGATGGAAGATGGGAAGATAATATCCCTGTAGTTCAGAGAAGGAATACTCTGGCAATATTAGCTCCAGATAAAGTAGTGAGATGTATCAGTTCCTGATGGACAAAAAACATGCATAGAGCAACAGCTCAGAATTTCTGAAGTCCTGCAAAAGCCAGAGGAGAGAGAAGATGTTGCTGTTTTAATGGCAGATAAATAGAATTATAGATGGTTCTGATTTCTGAAAAGTTAGTTATATTTGCTTCCTTGCAGATTTTATTTGTCAAATCAAGAGAATCATATGTTAAATAGAAGTGAACACCTTGCATCTAGAAATCTAGAGTTCCATATGAATTCTAGTTTAGAAAGAAGACAGCCTTTGAACTGCAAAAGCTAGAGTCCCTGACTACCACATCCAGAGATGGAAGAAGATATCCACTGAAGAAACAAAACCCTTGTTTCTTCTCCAGCACAACCTGTTGCTAAAATGGAGGGGACCAAGAGTCACAGGTACTGAATTTGTTTAATCCTGTAGACAAACTCAAGGTTCAGCCAATATTACAATGTAGGAAACCGAGGGATTAAAACTTCCACAGACAATGACGGATTTGACCTTAACCCTTGGAGAGAATTCGGATTGGTGTGATGACAGGACAGGGATTCTAAGCAAAAGAATTACAAACCTATGTTTTTGTAGCTATAAATAAGGGAGTGTGTTGGGGGATTTGGTGGAGGGTTTTAAAGTATAGTGGTGTGATTTTGTAGTTTAAGCTAAGAATTTAGATGTTACAGTAGAAGTATATGGGTGTACGTGACTTAGCAGGTAATTGGTAGAAAATTGACGCAGTGCGGTAAAAGTGACCAAAGGTGATAGGTTATCAAGTCAAAACAAAGTTTCGTGTTAATGGCTTATTGAACCAGAAAGTTATAAATTGCTGTGCAACCCTGAAACTCGTGACTATCTGCCATTATGGCGATTTGTTACTAAGCTCCACGAACTCTGAGACTGATACCTTGTTTGTTATTTTAAGTAATAAATTGTGTATAACCGTGATAGTCCCATCTCTTTAGTGGAAAGTCCGACCGAAAAGAAGCAGAACAGAGAAGAAACCCTACAAGTGATGCCCCTACAGTACAACAAACAAATAGACTTATGTTTATATATTAGTGTCACCAAAGTTTTCTTACAGCTAAAATCAGTTCAGATTCTTGGTATGTTCCTGAGGAATTCACTAAGATATTTGCTGCTTGTGCAGTATTCTCAGATACAATTTCAGACTGTCTAAGGGGAAATGTGTGAGAGATGTCTTCGTTAATTTTCATTGTGGAGATTTGCAATCAAAGTTAGGCATTAATCTGATACATGGAGTTCATAGGAATCAGTTATTTCAAAAACTGTAAATTTATACTGATGAGATAAAATTCATTCTAGAAAAGTGAGATATAAACATCTCACCTGCTGAGAAAAAAAGATTAATCCTCCTTATTTCTTTTCTTGCAATTTAAATCAGGAGGTAATAGGTTTCCACTTCTCAGATTTTGTTCAAGGAAAAAAAATATGGAAAGAAATTTCATTTTTTTTCTCAGAATGAAGGCTAAAGACTACCCTACGTGTTCACAAATCAGTCAAGTTCTCCCTTTAGAATTGCATTTCTTTTTAGGCAGCCCTTGATAATATTGCTTGGACAAAATAAAATGAAGTATGGCGGAACAAAGACCAGCACAAATAATGCAGTACCTGTTCCATTCAATCTTTTTTAACTTTTTTAAATGGGAATTATGAGGACACTAATCCTCTGTCATGTAACAGCTGGGTCATATGGAGGGTAAAATCAGTAATTGTTAAAGTACATCCTTAAGCTCACTTAAACAGTGTACACTGAAGCCCACAGAATTCAGCTCAGAAAATGGGATACTATTGTATAGTACAGTACAGAGAGAAAATAATGAAGGTGCTTAAGGATGATGTTCTGCTAGGAAAGACCATTACTTTGACATGCTGTTTTAGCTTAATTTAGTGCTCCAAGGAACAAAGAAATTGCCTTGTCTTTGTTACATTGCCTAGATGATCTGGACAAATGGAATAAAAATCACTTGGGTATCAACAGGGCAACATGAGGGGAAAACAGACATCTAAATTAATATGAGTGAACGAAAGTATTTCTACCTGAGCCAATTAGCTCCTTGCAAAGCTAAGCTTTTTCACACCTGTCTTGCAGTTGAGGTGATAGTCTAAGGATATTTATTTCATTTAACTTTATTCAGTAGCTTGTTCCATCTTTAATACAGGTAAAGGGTGGCTATTTCTCCTCTTACAATGAAAACCAAGATTTCCAAGTCACCTAAGGGATCCTTTATTAATTGCTTGTTCATTCCCATATTTGACCACATAGAGTTCCCACACTGGATCTCCTGTGACCCTGAGAGGCCCGGGTTAGCAGGCAGCTTGAGTTGTGTTTGGCACTGGCTGCAGCAGCTAATGCAGCACCAGATCCAAACTGGTGCTTGTGGCTTTTCCACAACAGCTTTGGTGGCTGTTTCTGATCTTCCGCCAAAGGGAGAATCCCTCATCTGGAGAGTAGGAGGAGATTTAAAGGAATGACTCTCATTTTTTTAGGCATCCATAACGTTAGCCTTGCATATTATATATTAGCCAGGTTTGCTTCAGCTTGCTTGTTGAACCTGTGCTGCCCTACAACCCCAAAGCACGGGCACAAACACAGTTTAAAGGAGAAACATTGACTCTGTGGCACAGACATTGGAGTATTCAGACAAGGATCCCGTGACTTGAGCAAAGGCGTCTGTTTCTGGGGTTGTATATGAAATTTGCACGAAAAAGCTATTGACTAAAAGCATGAGTCATGCCATGAAATGCATGTCTGGGAAGCAGAAAATATGTGTGACAATCCCAAACAGTCAAGCAACTAAAACCCGTCCTGTCTGAGTGCCCATCCTGTCTGAGTGCTTCAACCAGTACACGGAAAAAGGGCAACTCTCCACTGGTCATATCTAAAAGGACTCTGAGGCATTCCTTTGTACCAAAAATACAAGAGAACCATCTGAGTGAATTGATTTCTAGTTACAAATCTACTCATGCATAGGAATCTAAGGTGTATGTATAGGCAACTAAGGCATATGTCTAAGACAGACAATTAATTTTAAGTATACCCTTTCTGGCATGTTCTGCCAACCAAACTACTTGTTTTTCAGGCAGCTGTCAGTCCTAGGCAGTCTTTGGGGCCTGAATTTTTCCATTTCTTATGAAATGAATTGAGGCATCTAAATAAAATTCTGTTGGGGTTTTTTTCTCCATCTGGTCCCTTTCCTTCTGATTCATTAATTTATAAAATTTCCTTCTCTTCTTGTCAGGTTCTTTGTTCTGTGAGAGGCTTGCAGTAGAGAATTAATGTCATAGAATGTGTGAAGAATTAATGCTGGTCTGCTACTACAATGGTATTTTCAACATAAACTCTGTGACAGTACTGTGTAATGCAAGACAGGAGTCTGAAATAACTGTGAAATCGCCTAGCAATTTAAGGGTCACATTAGCTGCAAAGAAATATGCTTATGCAAAACAGTGGTACTGGATACAGTGAAATATTTCCAAATAGGAGAGAACATCTCTTAAGAAGCTGAGCAGAATTCATGACCTGCATCAAATAAAAAACTCTTTTTTGAAAAGTATATGAACTCTGTACACAGTAGCCTTGAACAGAGAGTGCAGTTTTTTGGCAGATACTCATCTGATGGTAAGTCATCCTTATCGAGCTCACAAGGGCACTGTCCAAAGGAATTAATGTACTCCTGTCATGATTCAGGAGAAAATTGAGTAAGAAGTGCAAAGATGACTTTACATCTCTGTTTGGTATAGGTGTGACTGAACCCCTCTCTGGTATATGATACAGCTGTCATCAGTTCAGGTCTGGTGTCTCCAGGTCAGGATACATGTTAATAGGTCTGAGTGGGTGCAGAGCAGGCTGTAATTAGAAGCCTGTAAATGTGCTGCACAGTAAAATGCTTGAGAAGTTGTCAAAGAGAAGGTTAATGGGGTACTTGACCAAAGCTGATGAGTATTGAAGTAGAGAAGTGAAACTTATGCATGTACCTGAGCCTAGGAGACAAATAAAACTAGTTCCACTGGCTCAAACTGCCGTTTTCAAGTTGGATTTTGAAAATATTTGGGGGACAGGGATGGTTAGGACCCCGACAAGCCAAAAAGGTAATGTGAAGAGAAGGAGGTATCTAAAACTAGTGAGAGTCCACTGGCGGAGAAGTGGGCTCTTACTAGGAAGGTTTAAATTCCTTAGATTTCTGCCTCTTTCCCTACATTAAGTACCACATTATCCTACGTTAAGCCAAGACAATGCTTCTATGGATGTGAAGAAGATGTACTTTGAGAAATCTGACTGCAAAGGCTGACAAAAGAGGGTGACGGCACAGATGTCTTTTGACCTTCTAACTTATGTGCTGCCTTCCTCACACTGGCTCGTGTAATACTTGAAGTTTTGCTTGTATAGTGGTTATTCAATCTATTAATAAAAATACAACACTCAAGAGAATAAAATGGAAGTTTTTTTGAGATCTCTGTTCTGTAACTTTGGGATCCACTGAGTTTTACATTTAATTATCACTTTAAAAGGGTGTTTTACAATCATATTGATTTCTGACTGTAAAGCAGGAACTGATGAAATAACCTGCTTCCCACCCAAAAGTTAATTTCTCCTCGAGTTACATTGCAACACTGAGTAATTTCTTAGCTGCTCTCTACAAGATCTCACAAATCATGACAGATTTTTTCAAATCAAAACCTGAACCAAGAACCTAAATCAGTATTTCAGACATGGCAATATATAACTTTAATTTCGAAAGTACTCAGTGCCTAGAAACTCCCAGCGGCCTCTGTGTAAGCTCTCACTACTTTGCTGAGTGTTTTAGAATAAGGTTACTTTTCAGATTCGATGATATTAGAGAAGCCTAGTTTTTATCTTCAAGTCCTAAATATTTTGGGTCAGTTCTTATTCATTATATCATATAGTCACAACTTCTTGGAAGTTTTTGGCCAATAGTTTCGTTAGTTTGTTTTTGGTTTTGTTTTTTTTGTTATACCATGATAAAATATTAGGTTTTAATTAAAAAAAAGTCTTAATATTGCAAAATTATAGAGAAGCCAAAAGAATAATTGACTGTGAAAGTAGTTACAAAGTAGGTCATATGGCCAAAAGCAAGTATTCTGTTCTGCTATCATATTTTTACAGAAGTGCCAGTAGTATTAAGAGTATTTAAAAAAATGACAAAAGCGAGAAAATTTTAAGTTAAATGATGACTTTCAGAAGTGCTGAGTACCCACAAATCTGACTGAAATCATATGAGCTGCAAGTGCTTAACATTGCTGAAAATCAAGGAAAATGTTATAGCTTCTGCTGATATGTCTTTTTAATGCAAGGATTTCTGACAATGAGAGCTTGTGATTTCTGGTGACACAGCACTGTAGGAAGTCCCCAAGCCTTACAAAGAAGGCCGCCAATAACTTTTGCTGAGACGGGTGTGAAGATCTTGTTCCATGCTCACATCCCAGAGCTCTGCAGAAATCTTGGCATCCCTTTCATGGGATTGCACTGGTCTGGGCAAAGCAGAGGTTATGGAAACTTTGAACTGAATGAAATGCCTCCTGAAAGAGCTTCCCACTGTTCAAGGGAGATAGAAAAATACTTAACTGAAATGACTTAATATGCCTAGCATAAACCTCTTGCTGATTATGAGCAAAAAAAAGAGTAGAAGAATGCAAATAGTGCTCCTTCAGTCTTTTCTTCTTGACCCTGTTCCTCTGAGCTTCTGTCTGTTAAAAACATTGTAATATTACTCCTACCATCTGTTCACTTGGTGAAATTGGCAGCTCTGAATCTAAGACAATTCAGCTGTAAAAAAGAGAATTATTTCTTTCCCAAGAGTAATAGGAAGTTTGACATCATTTGAATGATACCTGAAAGAATAGGCAATAACACAGGAGTGAGGAAAGAGGACTGCTCTATGTATGCAACAGCCTCATATCCAGCGATGAGGATCTTTCAGTTCTTATATATTGAAAATTCCTATAATTTGTTAGATGTGTGGAAAAGCTTGAATGCTTTCAAGTCACTCTGAAAACAATTCAACCTAGTCCTAATTATTTTCTTGTGTGTTTTCTTTTTTTATTTTTCCCCCAAAACAACTATGAGAAAAGCATCTGCTTTTCCATTCTCACACCTTCCCACTGCAAGAATAAAATGGGATCAGCACTGTTGATGAGGCCCCGTCGTACATTAATTTGTTTTTTTAAAAACCTTTGTGCATGAGCTATACAAAATAACACGTCCTGGATTGCTGTGGACTAGAAAGTGAAATATCTCACAGGAACAGTTGAACACTTTTCAAAATATTGTTGTTTTGAATGGGAGATTAATTGGAGCGAAGTTTAGTTTTTCTCATTGAAGAGAGAAAAAAATGTGGAGAAAACTCATTTTACCCACCACCCTTGGAACTCAGGAATCAGTCATTACTGTCTCAGAGGAACACATTTAATTCTTAGCAGCACAGTCAAGGACTGCCATGAACCAGCAAGAGATGTAGGATTACATTTAGCTGAACTTTGATATGACTTGACAAATATGTTGAAATTCACAGTGTGTTCACAGTATTAGATGGACTGTTTATAACGCTTTGATATTTCTTCTCTGAAAGCAGTGACAGAGAACAGCTAAGCACATCTGAACAGTACAAAGCAGTAATATAAATGCATCATATTATTACTTTTCCTCTATATAGAAGACATTGGAGCTTCTTTATTAACTACAGAAAAATATAGAGCCTTATTTATGTCCCGATCCCAGGAGGAGCCAGGAGCATCTGTAATTGTTAGAGTGCCTTCTGTGCTAGAAGATGACTTTAGCAGAGGCTTTAAATGCTCAGCACTCTCAGTTTCAAGCCATTAACATTCATCTCCCTCTGGGGAATATGGAATTATTACTCATACATGAAATGAGACGCTGCTGAGGTTAGCAGCCCTCATAGCTCTTTCCAGCTTAGTGTCAAAATGAGCAAGTGACACCAATATGTGTTTTCAACCTAGATTAAGAGAGTGCTTGAAGGGGGTTGTGCAAGGCAAGGTGACAACTGGCCTGGATGGCAGCCTTCTGCTCATGGGCTGCTGATGTTGCCCTGCCTGCAACAGGCTCCTGTCCTGTATTATGTTCCTACTTAATCTGACTAGACAGGACGAGAGGGTGCAAGGGAAACCACGGAAGCCCTTGTGAAAGGGAACCAACTCCTTGTTCAGCCTGGATCTGGGATGTGACATTAGATTTGAAATGGTGGCTGTCAAATTCAAATGATCTTGTTCAGGGTCAATGTTCAAGGTTTCAGGGTCACCATGTGGCTGTGAGTTTAGATTGGTGGGGCCTATTGAACATATTTTTATAGGAGATATGTCCCATATTTATGGAAGGATTAAAACCAAACTGGGTTAGGCTGTCATCTGACAATAATAGAGTGCCTCATCTGAAGCTGAGGCTCTTGGGATAGTACAGCAAGATGAGAGAAGTGGTTTAACTGATAATTTAGGAGAGTGACTTTCAAAAGGGTATTTGGACATAGCAAGCTAAGGGTGTTTTTGCTGTGCTATTCCAAAGCTTGTACTGCCATACCTTCACTACTCTTAATACTAGTTCATGCCAGAATTAAGGCTAATTAAGCTATCCATATTATAAGCATAGTTTAATCTTGTAAGAGGTAACACAGTGTCAAAAAACTGTACCCAGACAAAGGCCACAGTGGAATCACGGAGACTGCCACTTGTCTCAGTAAGAAATGCCATTCTCAGCACAGAAATGATTCTTGACTCCAAATTCCTGCCATTATAATAAAAAATGGAGGAATTTTAATTAAATGGCATGTACTGTTCAAGTTTCCAGCCTCTGAGCTTGGCTAAACCTGTACCCCAGAGCCTGCACATGGTGCTTTCCCAGAGCTCCTTCTCTCTCTCCATCATGTCGCAGCAACAGCACAGCACAGTCCAAAAAGTACAGGTATGTTTCCTTTGCTCACTCTGTAGAAGGCAGGCTGCTCGCACTGCTGTGCTGAGATATGTGGGATGTTATTTGCACGTTATTTTTCGTTTTATTGTTTAGGCAAATCATTTAGTCAATATTGCAATGTATTTACCAAATATTTTAAGACTATAAAATCAAAACTAGCTAAAAGAAGCATTTTCTTATTTTCTCTGCTTTACCTTCGCAGTACATCATCTATAGGACAAGTAGATCTTTGCCATTGTCAGTAAACCAGCATTGATACAGTATGGTTCCTTAGGACTGTAATGAACTTTGCATCAAGAGAAGGCTGAACTACTGAAGGGTAAAGTAATACCTACAACAGCTACATTTTTTCTTTATAACATGATCATGCCACTGAGCTCCCTTGTATTTCCTCTCATTCCTGGAAAAGAATAGATAATCATGTTGAGAATATTGTATTTAGTGTTTATCCAAAAAAACCAGAGTCTGGAATTCATATTCACATAAGATCATGGTAGGCTTTATATTTTTCAGTAGAAGATTATCTCATGCCATTTCCATGGCTGTCTAATCTGAAATCATACAAGTCATGTTCAAAGAACTGTGGGAAAGTGAAGCGACTGGATGGCAGTGCAGCGTAGAGGTGAAGTGGTGAAAGAAACAGTAATCATATAAATAATAGATGAAATTGCTTTAAGTGCAAGAGAAGAGTGATACAGTATGTGCCCTTCAAGGCCACTATAACTACGGCAACAATGATGCATGTACTGTCTTCGTTGCAGATCAGCCATATAAATATCTAAGAGATGGACCATACATGGTCTGTACAGAGTGTACTGTAGTCACTCTCCAGTTGTCTTTTTATTGTTGAGCAGTCTTCATGTCTTTTCTTTACATTTTTAGAATGTTTACAATACCTCCAAAGGGAAGTTCCATCTCACTTCATAAGTCGAGACCATTTTCCATGAGAGAGGGAGAATATGGATGTGTGTGTGTGTTGGTGTGTGTGCTTGGGAACTGGACATGGACACCAGCCCTGGAACCCTTTAACCTCCCTGCTTTCAAGGCTCAGGTTTATGAGACTCACTTCTTTTGGGGAGAACTACTTCAGGCAATATTCTAGTTTGAGTCACTTAGACTACAACCTAGAGAGGGAGGATTGTTTTGTATATTCTCTAACTGCCTTGTACTAGCTTTGGCTGCAATTAGGGATGATTATATGAGATTTTTCAGGACGTGTAATTTCCAGCTGCCTCAGAACAGACTGACCTGTTCACACTGCGGATTGAGAAAGCTCCTTAAACCCTCTGTGTGCATGCCAGGAGCCACAGAGGCATGAGGCTCAGAAGAATCCACACCATGTGTTAATTCTCTGCATCTCATAATCAAAACTTCTTTTATCTATCTAATCCTTCTCCTCAGTTTACAAGAATACTTGCTTGTTTTAGCTATTTAACAGTGTAGTTATGTCCCCATCCTGCTGATACTGCTATTGCTGCTAGAATGTAAATTATATCCCTTTATAACTGCCAGTGTTTTCAGTCTTCTTTGAATATGGATAAATAGCTAGCAATCCTTAAAGGTCGATTCATATTCAGAACTGCTTAACTTAATTACAGGAATGAATTTTGAAATGGCATTGTTCATCACCCTGTGACACACTGTGTCACACTCCATCATTTACATTGCAGGCAATGATTTCTTGTCCCTTCCTCGTCCACCTGAACTTTAAAAATGAGAAGTTCCTTTTGTGGTTCACAGAACATCTGAAAAGTGTATATTACATATATTCAGCCTGTCTCCTGAACTTTAAAAAACAGAGAATTTTGCATTCTTTTGAAAGCTTATATTGCTATTTGCAGTACTATCACTGTCTGAAAATACAGTTTCAAACAGAAACAAAGCTGTCTGAAGAAAGGCAAATAAAGACAAAAATACACAAATGTGGCAGAGATCTGTGGGGTTTGTGTTTGAGAATATCTGTACTCCCTAAACCTATAGTCATCTAGAATTGTTTAGGGTCACCTGATCCCTGCAAGTCTGGAAAAATTGGAAAAAACTGGAGTAGAGCTGCTTTGTGATAAACTCCATAAATGTCCTTCCCCAGTGAAATCCTAGATAAGAATCTGCTGCCTTGGAAGGACATATTGATCACTCCTGTCCTCTGAACTGCTGCTGTATTTTCTGGCCTGGGAGATTGTACCCTTGTGAGGGGGTTTCTTAGCAGTAGGTGATCCACTAGGTCTGCCCTCTGCCGTTACTCAATGGTAAAGTGCCTTCACACAGCAGGTGAAGAGATCCACAGGTACTGCTGAGTCCGACAGATGGAATGACAGGATTTGGTGTTACTATAACCACTACACCAGTGGAGTGTCCAGTTAGCTGTTTTATGTTCATGGATTCTGACATCCCAAGTGGATGACAATATTTAGTCATAAAATGCTCACATAAATAATTCAGCTGAATTTGGCATGGTTCACACTGTAGCTACATAAAGTCAGTTGCAGGCTTTTTCATGTGCGGTAAAATCCGTCTCAAGCCCGAGAAAACCTCAAGCCTCATCTTCCCAAAAATGTGAATTTAATTTAACAAGCCTGGCTTTGTCTAAAAGAAAATGTAAGTATGTTTTCAGCACTTGAAATTTTATAAACCATTTCTTGCTACACTGCAAAAACCAAGTCGATGACCCAGAACTGAATATTAGCATTTAATTGGCTATTTTTCCTCTAACATTTGCTGTTATGCACTTCTTTTTTTTTCCTCCCCTTTTCAAAGCCCTAGGTACTGAAATGTGTGGGAGAGGTTTGAGATAAGAAGTTTTCTCATGCAATTGATCAGCACAATTTCCTGTGCCTCAGAAGTGCCTGAGTGTCACAAGGCAGCAGCAGCCTAGCAACTGCCCACATTTTCCAGTGCCTCACTCTGGACTGGCAGTGCATCGAGCTGCTCCTCTACACTCCACATAATTAGAACATCTTTTCTCTGGATGTCTTTAATGAGTACAATGTCACCTTATAAGCTTTACCTGAGTAACAGGCATTTCAAAAGAGATGCTTGATGACACGTAGCTCTCATTTGTACATCCTGCTCTCTGCTTTCACTAAATAGCCAACTGGGTGTTTGTTCCCTGGTCTGCTACGTACTGCATGAGATAAGCATCCTTCACAACTGTTTTGGTGGAGTTTTAATTGATCAATAAAATCAACACATGATTTATTATTATGGAACCATTTAACAGAGAATATCATGAGCAAAAATAAACTAAAAGACATAGAAAACAAGGTACTTGTTTCAATGACTACTGCTACAAATACCTATTTTTTAGCAGCTATCTCACATTTCTCAGTTATTCATTGTATATAGAGAAAAATTGCACTGAAATGTGTTACTGTAAGAGTAGTTACTCCTTTTTTGCAAGTGATATTTTATACATTGTATAGGATAATGTGATCCTTTTGATACAAAACACAGTGTAGGACAGAAAAGAAAATTAAAGGTACCACAAACATTTATAGAAAAATTGTTTGAACAGGAACATTGGAATTCAGAGCAAATGTCCAATGCTGTTTTTTGCCTCAGCATTTCAGTCCCATACTCATTATTCCATCTATTTCCATGAGAACAAAAAAGCACCCTCTGTAGGGAGACCTGTTGCATGCAGGCAAGATGAATTTCTTTGTATTTCTATCAGTGGACAATTATGGATGCTTATGAAAGCAGCAGTATAACTTTGTGCTTGGAAAACCACTTTAGAGATACGACGAGTGGATGGAAGTTGATATGACAGAGCTTCATTTCTGCTCCAACCCTCTCTGTGAAAACCTAATATATACTAAACCAAATGATAAATACAGAATGTCTTCCTTAATATCAAATCTTGATTAAATCATAGGAATAGAGACCTTGGCAGTCTATTTAATACTGCTGACTGTATTCACTGAAAGCACTATGTGCAACCAGGTTTGGATACCATAAAATATAGATCCAGATATTATCTTGCCTTGATGTGTTTATAGATGACTAAATTCTCAGGGAGGTAGTTTTAGGCATATCCTTAAACCTCTCAGTATTTAAATGATGTTAGGAAAACAATTTCAAGTACAAACATATTTGTACAATGTTTATGGTTGCTGGTAAAGTTGTTATGGATATACAGTTTTTATACGCTGTATTGACATGTTGCCGTTCTGCTTGCTCTCTTTGTAGTTTCCCAAGATTATACTTTAGAGGAATAACAGGATGGCAAAGGTATCCCGAAGTGGCAAAAGCTTCTATGCAAGTTGTAATGCTAAGCCTAGAATCATTTTTGTTTTAAACAAATGGGAAGGGAAAATCAATCTGTCTTGTAGTCATAATGAGTAATAATTTTTCAGATTTTTGTTGCAGTTGAAAAACAGCTTTGTTAGTTCAATGAAATGGTAGTAAGGATTATGAACTAATCTTTTTTGATGAAAATGAGAAATATGAAATAGCATAATCATTTTCTTTTGACAGTTAGACATAACAGCTGCCAAATGCACGCTGTTCAGAAACAAAGGAGAAAAGGGGCACTCTCAGCTTGTCCACTTTACAAACACAGGTCAGAGACAGCTACAGCCTCAGTGGAGTAGTTCCTCGGAGTGCTTAATGGACTGAGAAATTAGTTTTCCTGCTTTGGAGTACTCAACTTTAAAGAACACCTGAACATCCCTGATCATTTTTACTGCATCTACATCAATCAATGTTGCAGTGAAATATTTATATTTGAAGCAAAACATTTATGGAGAAAGACTAATGTTAATCTGAACTATATTTCAAATGCCACTACCTGTAAGGCAATATTGCAGAGGGGGAATTCTCCTTCAGCAGTGTGGTTTTAGAGAACAGATTTAGGACAATGCCAAGAGCATAGTATCAATATCTACAATACTTATATTAGATCATAATTTCTGGCATATTAAAAGAAGATTGCCTCATCATGTGTTTAAATCTGAAGGCAACCAGATTGCTCTCACTGGCAGGCCTGCTCAGAGATCCGCTGTCCTACAGCACCAGCTGACATCATACTAATTCAATGTCCCTTCTTCCCTAGCTCTTAGTGATGCCCTGCACCTTGGTTTGAGGGGTTTTTTGGAGGTGTGTGCTTGTGGGTTGCTTATCCTCTTCTTTTTATTGTTCTGCCTCTGATTAATTTCACTGGCTTTCATCAGATTAATCTCAACTAGCTGTGAGTTTCTTTTCTCTGGAAAAGAAAGCTATGGGTGAACTGGTCCCCAGTACTCCTCTCTGAGTCAACGGTGAAGAACAGGATAGTTTAATGTTTGAATATGGCCTGGTTCTGATGTCTGCATTAGGACAGGATGCATTATATCTCAGAAGTATTTCTTTGCTTTGAATCCAGGGGGAAGCTGTATGACTATAATGAGCTATAATTCATACATAGATGTCTACATTATTTGATCAGAAGAATTGCACTCTTTGAGTGCTTTGGTCAGAATGATAATAACAAAAAAAAAATTCGTACTGCATATCCCATGTAGCATTAAAACTCCAGATTTGGTAGGAAGTTTGGAAACACAATCACACTTCTGAGGTCAGTTAATTTTTAGGGCTTCATCTTAAACCAGCTAAGTCAACAGTACATTTTTATGGCATAATGAGGTCTTACATGCACTCTGGGATTAAAATCTCTTGAGTTAATGAGGTATTTGGAGGATATGAAAGAAGTTTCTTTAAAGACTTCTAGGTAAAATGATTTAAGCCTCTTATATGGTCAAGGATTTAATGCCAACTTGCCAATAAATAGCACTTCTGCTCCTATCCAAAGTACAAGTTGAAGCAGAGTTCACTAACTCCACTTGGTTGTGTTACGAGAACCAGAAATTCCTGTTCTGAACAGCACCTCGTTCTGGTGGTAACTGAATAGGGCACCTTTTGCCACTTCTACGTATTTTGAATTATGGAAAAACAGCAAAATTAAGCAAGAAAATATATGCCCAGAAGGAAAAGAAGGAAAAGCCGTATCTGCTGCCATTTTATCTGTTTCAGTTGTCTGCAAAGCAAATTCACTGACTGAATCTCTTTGCACGGTTTTGACCATGTCCTGTTGTTGCACTAATGGCATGAGCAGCGTCTCCTCTGTTGTGTGCTCATACTGAGAGGAGCACTGAGGCAGACCAGTCGTGCTGGGGGATACTGCTCTGGGCACTGTGCATGCACACACCTGGGAGAGGTAGGTGGAGGGGCAGCTCCCTGGAAACTGCAGGGCCCTTTTCCCCTTCTCTTACAAGTAATTTTGTATTGACTGACACCTCCCTTTTAGGGTTACTTTGAAAGCCGAACCTGAACACACAGGTCAGTTAAGACTCTGATCAGGCAAAACACTCAAATGCATCAGTCCTGTTATATTTACATGTGGCTTTTTTATCACTGTAGGGGAAGTTTTAGCAGAGCTGCAGCTACAACCAGCTTTCAGACTATTATCCAAATCACTCAGCTGAAAAAAATGACAAATCTCAGCTACTTCTCATTTGGAGGGAGTGGAAAACTTAGCCCAAATTCATTATTTGATGTTTCTTGACAGAAGACTTTTTTTGTGTGTGCCTAAAAAAGAAGAAAAAGAATCATCATTACCTTAAAAATACTTTTACAAAATGAAGTTTCTTCTGGCCCCTCACCTTTGCTTTGCAGGTATTTATCCTGCAGTACATCCAGCACAACTAACAGAAATAAAATTTAGACTCATTATCTTCTGAGGTGGAACTAAATCACTGTAGCAGCACTAATCTAAATGAACACCATGGGGCAAACAGCAGTGAGTCAGCAGACCTTTTGCCGCAGCAAATTTTTCTTTGTAAGCATAATACTGTTTTCAGGATGAAAGTGTAAAAATTTGTTCAGACAGCACCCTGTAAGGCACATAGATTCTCAAATTCACATTAGGAAACTCAAAACAGATACCATGTATCCGCAAAGCCTTCCATAATGATTTCACGTTTAGAAGCTACAGGACAGTGGCATGTAGGGAAAAAGCTAATTTGTTGAATTGAACACTTATTGCTGCCACCTGCATTGGATCTAAATTGCTTCAGTAATTTAAATGACACTGATGGCACACAGAAAAAAAATTTCTGATTTCCTAGAATACTAGGAAAGGTATTTGAGATTATGGGCTTTTTATCCATTACACTTTAAAAAGTCAAATCAGTGCACTCCCATTGAAACTACAAAGCTCTATTGGTGAATACTTTTTAAGAAGCTTGTTCAATAGCTGAAAGAATAAAATGGTTTAAATCTGAAAATATTTAGAGAAATTCTGACATATGGCACATGGAATTAATTTATCAGTATTAGGAATAATTATGTTTGCTAATATCACGCAAAAGAAATATACTTTCGTTATATCCATATATTTATGCAAATTTTTCATCCTTCCATTTCTAGGCACAAAAGGACTGGGATGTTGGGGCTGTGTGCTACAAAAGGGGGAACATTCTCCTTTGACTCAGTATAAACGTGCAACAAGTCTATGGGCCTGCTCTTTGAAGAAAATGGTAATAAATTTTAACCCTGCAATATAAACTGTGGATGAACTGAATTAAATAGATGTAGGCTACCCTGACTGAAGACACTTTCTCGAATTCTCTAGACAATGACAGGGCTCAGCTGCTTCCAAGACCAAGCTCTCAAGGAAATTTTGATCCCAAAGACAGGACCAAAATATTTGTCATGACTTTCAGTGCTTTTTTTCTACTCTGAGCATTGTTTAAAGTTTCAACACAATAGTGAGCATGAGGGTTTATGGAGAGAACAAATAGTTCATTTTTGACAGGAACCTGAAGTCTTATTGATGAAACGAGAACAAATGATGAAACATCAGCAAAAGTTTGGAGTAATGAGGAAGAAGGCATTGAATCAGATCAGTTCTTTCATCTTATAACATGGTCTCTTTTTTCAGTCCTATAAACAGCGAATGGTGGTTGGATGCCTGTTGAACACAGGGCAGAGATGGTGCTACATTGTCTACTCTAAGTTGATTTTTCATCCCTGTCTTTAATTTTATGGGATTCAAGGAGAAATTCTAAATATTTGCTGATCTATGACACCAGTATTAATGCTGTCAAACACACGAAATCCAATTAACTTAACAGAGATTGTACACATGGTTTAGAACTGTTTTTTTTCCTCTGGAAACTGGAGGTTATCTTTAGAAAGTTGTTATTATAAACAGATTTTTCTTGTCTTATTAAAATGAGAAATTAATTTCCTCTCTATTTTTTTAAAACCACCTCTGTCTATTGCTTCACCTGTAACACTGTAGTGACATTCTTAGGAAGAAATTCTAATTGCTTTGGATTATGTTTTTAATTGCTTTGTTTAAGCCCATTGCACTGGTTTGTGGAAAATGTCAGATGTCTTTCCCAAATACCCACATCAAGAGCATTGCCACTGAGTCAATCCCACTGTTTTCATCAACAGTCTTGAGCCTTTCCAAATTCAGATCAAAATCTGACCCTCCAAAACAGGCTTTGAGAGTCTTAAAGAAACATGAAATGACAGTACTCTGGCCACAGCTCTTGGAGAGCTGGGCCTCGTGTGTCCGTAGGTTTAACAAGGATGATGTAATTTCCACCATTTTAACTTCATTTGAAGATTATTTTATGATGGTATTAACCCCTACTGGGAGAACATTCCTGTACCTATACTAACATGTAAAAATGTAATTGTGTTTATACTTGGCAGTGCTATAGCCAGTTTTAAACTGCCATGTGCAATTTCAGTGGTACAGAATGTTTGCGTTTAAAAAGAACAGTGTTTAACTAATTTCAAGCTCAGCACCAAGACCAAATCACAGTCAGTGCTTCTATAAACATGACAAAACTCAGCCTACAGATGTAAAAACTTACTCTTTATTTCAGTAGGAGCTGCATATATGAATCTGGAGGTAGAATATGTTTGGCGGGGGCTTGGCTGGTATCAGGAGTTGGACTTCTACGATCCTTGTGTTTGTCTTCCACCTCAGGATATTCTGTGATAATATGAGCCATTATTGCTTCTATGGATGTTAAACTGAGGAATTCAGTATTGCTTCAGTATCAGTATAAGGTTTTGATCAACGTTTGTCGTGTGTGAGTGCAGGCCTCTATCTTTACGATTTCTGGTGCAGTGCAGAGGCCCTGGCACTGCAGCTGCTCAGACCGTAGCTTCTGAGTGCTCTCTCAGAGGAGACTGAGGCCAGTTTGGATCCTGATGGAAAAGGATGCTAATTTAAGGTGAATGGGAACAAATTGTACTATCCAAGGAAGAGTCACAGAAGAGGCTTAGTACAGTTGGATACATGGAGTAGGACACAGGGAGGCCGTTGAGAACTCCTGAGACACATCCTAGTGTAGGAGGAGGGTTTTTATGAGGAGCCTGAGCTGGGCTCTTCCCAACTTGCAGCTGGTGACTGGATCCCCAGTGGGGTATCCATGTAGTGTGGATCCCATATGACTGCAGCAGCTTGAAAAAGGACAAAACATCTGCAGAGTTGCTCCACAGCCAGGGGTAACCATAAGGATGCAGCCCAGCTGTGAGCAGGAGGCAGAATTTCTCTTCAGGAAATGCATAAAGTGCAAGCTGGATGAATTGCGGTTGCTCTGGAAACCGTCCTTTGAGTATCTTTACACTAGTAAGTGTAATTTTTCCATCATAACATTATCCTAATAATGTTTTGTGTTTTAATATCACCTCTTAGAGCCGAAAGAGAAAGGGGAAGGGAGAAGTACAGCTGATTGCGGATTGAAATAAGTGAACATACATTTACCTGAATATATAATACTGTAATAAGCACTGCATTAACCTTTATTTGAAGAACTGATTAAAATAATTGCTAATGCATGTATTTGATGGTACAGGTGTCTAACCAGATTTTAAAAAATGTCTTCTGTTTTGCCTTGGGGTTAAGACCCGTTTAGAATCCACTCATGAGCCTTGAAAAACTGTAACAGTAGAATGGTGTAACCATGGAATATTTTAAGGGACACTTCCAACTGTTTAAGAAAATATATAAGTTTTTAAACCAAGCTATTTAAAAGGGAGTAGATTCTAAGATGTTGTTTTTAAACTAATCCATAGCTTCTTTTTTTCTTTTTATTCCTGTAAGAATAAAAAGCCATCTCCTTCTGTATTTCTTGTTGTTTTCACGGTGTTTTGTCGTTTGAAGTAACTTCTTGTGAGCAAAATAAGGCTGGTGGGTTGTCCTTTTTACCCGCACAGAAGGAAGCAGCAGTGGCATCGAAATGACAAAGAAATAATCATCAAAAGCTGCATGAGATTTATATTATTTTTCTTACAGTTGTTAGAGGGGATAAAGCTTTTGTTGGAAGCAAAGCAAGGAAATATTCAGAGGGGATAAATATCCATGGACACATCTGTCCCTGAAGGGAATGAAGGCAGAAGGCAAAGACACAGGGCATGTACAGTTGGATAAACTAGTTCATTGGTATTTAGGAGGGATGATTTCTGGTTGTGAAAAAAAAATAGGAAAATCTTTGACAAATAAAAAGCTCTTACTGTAGGAGCAGAAGCTCAGACTTTCGATGACAGATTGGGTGGGTGACAGATTAGTTGAGAGAGCCAGAAAAGCTTTAAAGTATGTAGTAAAGAGGAGACAACAGAGCAATCACCAAACTACAGCATCCGATCTCTCATAGATCCGAGCACTGAGGGCCTCAGAAAGTACAGCTGTACTTGTAGCATTTTGATGCCAAGGGCATAGATAGCAATCAAGGTGTTTTGGAGATGTCCATGAACTGAGGAAATATGGTGGGATCAGTGTTTGTGAACCTCAGTGATACATTTTTTTCTGACTAGAGTTTATGGATAGTGATTGTAGTTTATTCTGTAAGAATTGGATTGGAGGAAAAGAAGTCATTAATTTAAACTCATGGTCGGTTCAGAGTTATGTAGCCCAGATTCTTGTACACTACAGCTCTGATTAGTGAAAATTAAAGGCTAGAGAGCTGTGGGCCTCTGTTAGAGATTACCAGATCTCCAGGCAGATTACAACAGCACAAACCAGTTCTTGAACATTACACTTGAGACAAGAAATGTGTTCTTTGGTGTACTCCTGACCATGGCACAACTTCAGGCTGGCCCAGAGGACCCAGACGATCTTTTCACAAGCCCCCCAGCCCTTATATGCTCACTGCTCATGTACAACACACTGCATCTAAAAAGGATGCCCAAAACAGGGGGAATCCCAACAGGAGACATTAGGTTTTTGCCTTAAACTGCAGGGAGCTTTCTGGTAACATATTTAATAGAGAAATATGTTAGCATGCTAAAGGTTTACAACACTTTTGGCATCCAGCTGTTTTATCTGAATATACATGGAGTGATATCCTGAATGACACATTTGGATGCCCTAAAAAACATTCACAAACTGTTCTTTATACCGGTTGTGTAATGATGATGAATCACATTTCTAGAGATTTCTCTCCCTCTTTTTCACTTTCATGGATGTGGTAGTGTAGAGGCAATTTGAACAAGTGGTCTTTCTTCCACTCAGACACTTCAAACTGTGTTTAACAATAAAAGCAAAAGGGAAGGCTGCCTGGGTTTTCACTGCACACTGCAGTGTGCTGGGAAATAGTCATTTTAAGGACAGGTAAACACAGAGAAATAAAGCAGTTCTGCTGATGCTTTGCTTCTGGTGACAGAAGGTTGGCTTTCCTGGTGTGCAGAGACACAATGTTTGGATTTTATGTCTTTTAAGGTTTGAAATCTCGTATAATTTAAGGCACAGATTTGACTCTGACATGTATTTATTTGTTTAGGGAAGTAAACCTTGTCATATAATCTCTAGACTGCAGAAGAGTATGTAGTAGTACAGCTCCGTATATATACCACTTTAGGTGATTCAGTTAAGGCAAATTATCGTGTCTAATGAGTATTTAGAAAGACATTTGTTATTTTCATTGTTTAGGAAACAATTGTTTGTTTGTATTTTTTTGCAAGGATCGAATATACATCTATATAACCTTATTGGATCTTTATATTTCAGGATATATATATCTCTAGCCTTTTTTACTTGGATGCTTGTATCCAGTATAGGACCTTGTCAACAGCTTCCCCTGTCTTGGCCTCAGTACTGTGTCCTATCCCGGAGCTTTCAGCAAGTTCAAGAGAATATGAATCCTAGTAAAAACTTTCTGTCTTTTGCAGGTATGAGCTTGCAGTGACACATGCCCATATGTCAAAGCATGAGTGTTTGATAGCCAAGCAGTCTATAGTACATGAGAAAACATGTATTTGTATCTTTAGGGGAAGTATCCTTCTTTAACACCAGTGTTTAAGTCTCTCTTCCCATACTGCAGTTGTCAAAGGACTTATGTCAAGACCCCACTGCTGCTGCTTTAGACATGCTTGGTGAGATTTATTTAATCTAGCTGTAATATCTTAAAATCTATGCATTTATATCCTGGTTTCAGCTGGGATAGTGTTAAATTTTCTTCCTAGTAGCTGGTACAGTGCTGTGCTTGGGATTAAGGATGAGAATAATGTTGATAACATATTGATGTTTTAGTTGTTGCTGAGCAGTGCTTCACACTAAATCACGGACTTTGCAGCTTCTTGATCCCTGCCAGCAAGAAGGCTGCAGAGAAACAAGTAGCTGGGACAGGACACAGCCTGGACAGTTGACTGCAATGGACCAAAGGGACATTCCATACCGTATGGCATCACAGTCAGTATATAAACAGAGGGGAAAGCTGGCAGGAGGCTGCTGCTCTGCAACTGACTGGTACTGGTTAGCAACTAGTGAGCAATTGTTTTTCATTTGCATCACTTATTTTTCTTGGGATTTATTTCTCTCTCTTTTTGTTATTTTCATTATTATTATTATTATTATTGTTGTTGTAGTTGTTGTTATTTTTATTATATTTAGATTATTAAGCTGTCTTTGTCTCAACCTGCTAGTTTTCTTACTTTTCTCTCCTAGTTCTCTCACTTGTTTCCCAGGGGAGAATGAGTGAGTGGCTGCGTGGCGCTTAGTTGCCAGCTGGGATTAAACCTTAACAATTTACATCCGTTCTAAATGTTTGTCTAAGCTAAGTAGCACTGAAAGTGCACATTTCTTTCCATTCTCTGTTACAAGGCTTGAGACAATTAGTTGAAATGTGTAACCTTTGATTCCTTACTTGCCACTAAGTGGAGATGAGTCCCGACCTGTACTTTCACACGCTCCATTTCCTGAGCAGCTGCTTGTTTTAGGTCACTCTGCAGTTGTGTTCACTGCACCATCTTTAATCTTCTGATTCTTAACGATATTTACATCAACCTGAGGAGCCTAGAAACATCTTTACCGTGAAGTACTGTATAGAGCACTCAGAGCCTGCACCACCACAGAGCTTCAAGGTGCTCTGTGTAGTGACATCTCAGGTGACAGAAGCAGTACTGTTACCTTAGCACAGCATGGCATCCATGCAGGCAGGGAGTAAGCTGTGTCCTGTTTCAGGCTGGTATCAAGGATATATTGCTCCCAGTTCTGAAGCAGATTCTATTGAGCTCTATGCACTGGTCTCCATG
Organism: Rhagologus leucostigma; assembly: GCA_013397725.1. Taxonomy (NCBI): domain Eukaryota; kingdom Metazoa; phylum Chordata; class Aves; order Passeriformes; genus Rhagologus; species Rhagologus leucostigma. The sequence continues at coordinate 246,613 of VZTD01001553.1, forward strand.
GTGTAGATTGTATCTGTGCTTTATTCTCCTGTCCCTTCAGTCCTAATAAATCACAACACAAAAGTCAATAGATATGTTGAATCACATACTACCCCAAAAAGTAACTTCATAGTTCCTCATGCTGCATGTTGCCACTAATTCCTCAGGAATTATTCCTGACTTGCATTGTTAAAAATGTAATCAGCTTGAAGATGAGTGGGCGTGTAAATGAAGCTGCTGCAGTTGATGGTATTTTTGCCTCACTTGCATGTACTGATTTAGGCTTTCTGACAGTTTTTGTGCAATAAACAATATGTATTAAAGACTTACTAAGCAACCACGGAAGAGTCCATTTACCTTGTCATTGCTTCCTTATATGGGTCACATATTTGTCAGCAGCATGTCTTCCTCTGCAATACAAGCAGTTATTGGATCCCCAAATATATCAGGTTGCATTGTGACTTCATTCATAAATAAAACTTGCTGTTGTGGGGTGGGTTTATTTAAAGAGGTGGGAGGGAAGCCTTGTTATTATGCTTTTAACTTGTTAAACCTTGTGAAATGTATATTTATGTTTCCAGGAAAAAGTTTGAGTTTATTTTAGGTACCAAAGGAAATCTTGGTGCAAATTGAGAACCCATTACTTATCAGGAAAAAGTTTTTTGTCCAGCGAGGGGCTGAGCACTGGAACAGGTTCCTCAGGAAAGTGGTCTCAGCACCAAGCCTGACAGAGTTCAAGAAGCATTTGGAAAATGCTCTCAGGCACGTGGTGTGACTCTTGGAGTGTCCCAGGCAGGGCCAGGAGTTGGACTCGATGATCCTGATGGATCCCTTCCAACTATGATTCTATGATTCTTTGTGAAAGTAGGTATCTGGAAATGTTTTTCATCATTGAATTTGCTATTTTCAAAAGAAAGAAAACTTAAAACATTTTTGATTCAGAACCATCAAAATGCTCATTTCAATTCTTTCTGCTCCCCTGATATCTTGACTGGAATGTTTACATTAGATATTAATGTAGTAAAATCCAATTTGAAACATTTAAAAATTAATGTAAAAGTAAACATATTTGATATTATCAGAACATAGAAAGAAAATAGCTTTCACTTATTTAGTTTACACTTTGGGCATAACTGGCTCAAACTCAGGAATTTTTTAAAATAAAACTCCCCTTTCTGGCAGAAAACAAAGTTTATTTTTTTTCCCCTGTTCCTTCATATACTTTTTAATAGAATTTTTAATATTGTCCTTTGTAATTTTTATTACAAAATAAGAGACATTCTGCTACAGTTGGACTTTGTTTCTAATTAGGTATTGATGATTCAGTCTAGAAATTTAATTGCCATGATTTTGCTGCTTTGCTTGTCATTTTTGATGCAAAGAATAATTTTAATTTCTGAAAAACATACTTCATTGCAAGATATATGGAAAAGGTAAAGGAAAAGGAAATCGAAAAGTAAAAGGAAATTGAAATGGAAGTGGAAATGGAAATGGAAATGGAAAGCATGTGTGCCTCTGTAAAATAACTTTTTTTTGTTCATATAACAGTACTAAACCCTATCTCAGTAGAATAGGGAAGATCGTCTAGTTGATTAGTGTCACTGGAATGTGGGGGAAAACGCAGGTGAGAGCTTCCTATTTATCCACTGTGAAAGAAATCTTGTGGTAAAGCACCACCGAAAGAGCAATCTTTTTTGCAGGATTAAAATCGAAGTATGTCACCTCTCCCTCTCCCTGATGACATAAGAATCCCAAGTAGGATTTCTGAAATAAGAAATCGTGAAGGTGAGTCAGGTGGCTGAATGTTTCTAGCTTTTACATTTATTTGTTGTGGAATATCGTTAGTAATAACAAAGTGATATGTGAGTACCGTGAGTAACAATTCTTTTTTATTCATTGTGAGGATGAATATTAATTCCCAAGGCTACCAAGTTGTGATGTGAAACAGTTGTGGAAATTCAACCATATGTTGCACAGTTGGAAATTGCTAGCAGAAAGCATAATGTGTCTTGACCCAAAATGAGGCCTATCAATGAGAAGTAACCTGTGACTGAATGTCGGAAGAGACATCATAAAATTGCCATTTTCCTTTAGTTTTGCAAGCAGATGGTAAAGTACTTAGACTGGAAAGAAGGGAGACTGTTTTTAGAATTCTTTTAGAATTCTTAATTGTAGCAAAACAAGCACGGGACTTCTTTTTTTTTTTGCTCTAAGGCTGTTTTTGGAATAGGTAACTCTGAGACTATGCAGTTTTCTCTTTTGCTAAAGCTTAGACACCTTGGAATGAAGGTTGATGTGTTAGTTTTAAAACAAACTGCATACTCGTATAAAATATAGTTCTACAGTACTCTGAAAATGAAACCATACAAAAGTGATTGCTTGTTGTTTTCCTGTACAGATTTACAGTTGATTTGCCTCCCTGGCACGCTGAGGGGACAGTGGAAGCAACACACTCCAGAAGGGAGCAAGGTAAGGCACCTATGCAAGGAGATTTAGAGAACTTCAGTTTCCACAGTGCAATTTTAGTGTGTCCCCACCAAGCAAAGCTAAGAGAAGGATGCCTGGCATGGTGGCACCATTCACCTTAGCAGTGAATAGAAAGTGTGGAAAACCACCTAGTTTGGGGAGGATCTGTATCTCCTGTATAGTGTCAGCATACATCGATGGGAGACTCATCCAGCTCCATAGCTCCACTCAGTGCCAAACCCAGCTCAGTGGTCAGCTAATCTTTCCATGATGGTATGACAGAGCGATGCAAAATATTGCATGGACAGTTTGAGCATTGTTACAGAATAAGAGGCCTTTTTAACTCTGCAGTTGGGTTTTGGAGGAGCTGTTAGAATCACAGAATCACAAAATCACAGAATTATTTGTGTTGGAAGGGACATTTAAAGGTCATCTATTCAAATCCCCTTGCAATGAGCAGGCACATCTTCAACCAGACCAGATTGCTAGGAGTCACATCTAACCTGACCTTGAAAGTTTCCGGGGATGGGGCTTTGTGCCGGTTTGGCCAAAATCTAGTAATATAGCCCCTGAGAGAAAACGAGGTTGCAACCACCCTTCCCCCCACAGGGTTCGGGAAAAAAGGAAGTTTTTCCTTGAAGGAAAGTGAAAGAGATAAAAACTATTTATTCTAACAATCACACAGGAAAAGGATAATGATGCTAAATAATGAAATAAAACCTCTCACTATAGAGAGAAACCTGGGAAGATTTCAGAGTCCTTCTGTAGGTGTGGTCTCTCTCCTCCTCGGAGCTGGTTGGTGAGGGCGTGGGCCCACCCCCGGGCCTCGGGGAGAAAATCCTCCTGATGTGTTCTGATGTTGTTGAAACAGTTCAGAAGAGAAGAAGGGAAAAAACCAAAGTCCCAGGAAACAAAATTCAACTCTCCGTCTCACGCCAAGAGGGAAAAAAAAAAACCAGCTGGCTGAAGGAAAAAGCAAGCAGGGGGCTCTCTCTGTGCCGCCCGCAGCCAGACAACCCTGAGAAGTGTAATCTCTGTGTCCTTGAGAAGCTGCTTTGGAAAGTTCGTTTGTTTTTTTTTTTTTCCTTCAAGCTCAGTTTAAAGGCACAGAAAAGGCACAATATTACTTTTTGGGCATAGAGCATGATAGGGGATACACATGACAGAGTCACCCCAAGACAGGCTTCTACAACCTCTTTTTATTTTATTGTCTCAGTTTTGTGAAATTTCTTCTCACAATGGCACGTCTTCCAAGGAAAGAAAAAAGTAAATATAAATAACCATATTATCTTAGTGATTAAATATAAAATTCAGTTTATATAAAAACTTAGGCTATTGAGCCAGCCTTTCTTTTCCAATGGAAAGGTTCTGAAATATATGGGGTTTACAAGAGTAAAGGAAGGAAAGAAGCATACCTAGATTACAAATTTCAGTGCAAGTTTCCTTTATGTTTCTCTCAACCCATGCTAGAATATCTCTCCAGCTTCTGGAATGTGCAGCATTTTTCTTTGATTTAGTTATACTAAGAAAAAATTCAATTCCTGATTTATAGCTGTTGCTTTTTGTTGGTAATGCACAAAGAACAGAATTCTTGTTTCCATAGCTTTGGTGATTCTGCAGTGCTGACAACACTATCAGGCTTTCTGTCTGGCAGTGAAGGCAGGAAGTGTGACAGTGGCTCTGAGGAAGATGAAATGCTGAGTGTGAAGTGTAATTTTTTTTGGGATCGTTTCTAGTGATTTTCCCTAAGGAACACTAGGTTTATTTTTTTATACTTCCTTTTAGTCTGAAGATAAATCTTAAATTTTTATATTTAAACCAGAAGGTATAGAAATTATACTTATGTATATTATCAGATACAGAAAGTAGAAAATACAGGAAGTATAGAAATCTGGTAACATGTACTTAAGAAATAAGAAGAGCCTACATCCCTTCATGTGACTGCCAAGTTCTGAAGATGATCAAAGTTAATCAGTAAAGCTGAGAAGCACTTGGTGAACCTCTATAACAGTATGGCATGGTGCAAGCATATCTAAGATTAACTGCCAGTAAGGATTATGTCTGCTCTAGAGAATACCTGTGTTCTATACAGATTTTATCTTATGTTCAAGGGTTCTTACATTGGTGTGGTGAAGCTGCTTTGGAAGATTGCAAATATTTTATTCTGCTTTTGTGCTGGAATTCATGCATTAGTATTCCTACTTTTCATTATTTCTGGGGTTTTTTTTTCCCTTTCTTATTATTTTTTTTTTTTAGCTTATAAGTGTGTGCGTGTGAAGCGCTGTGAAACTGAGGAGGAGGGTGAGTGAAAATGTGTAAGGGATGTGAGGCAGTAGGGGCTGAGAGTGTGGTTGGGTTGCAGAGCAACGTGGAAGGTTTCCTGAGTGGTGAGCCTGAAGAGGCAAGATTACAATTAACAAAGTTAACAAATATTCTTTTCCATTCTTTATAAAAAAATATAGAAAAAGCTTACACGAAAGGACATCAAGACAGTACTGAGCAGTGATAGGCTCTAAACATGTACCTTAGTTTGTGGGCAGCTCATCAAGGAAAAGCTGTAAAATAGGACAGGCAGGGAATAAACATCCTCTCGTGTTTCTATTCCGAAGAGCAGCCTCAAAACCTGAGTGACAGGAGGAGGATGTGCCGAAGGGCACCGTCAGGATGTGGCCATGCTGAGGGTGGTAGTGCCCTGTTACATCTCCTGCACAAAGGTGGGGAGGGGTGGAACGTGGGCACAGCAGAAAATTTGCATTAGCAGCATTGCAGAGGGATACCAGAAGGCTGAGATTACCTCTTGGTTTGCAAGGGAAAACTCAGGGCCAATTTGTAGGGTCTAGGGATGCGCTCAGGGCAGCAAGCTCAGCTCCTCTGCAGAGGACACGGTCTTGTGGTGTACTGGAAATGATGCATCCGTTCAATAAATGACACTGATGAGATCTGAAGGGAGGCCATCCAATACCTCTCAGCTGGCCAGATTTGATTAGGGAGCTGTGAGGAGGCTCTTGCTGGGAAGTTTTATAGCAAAGAATGGCTGACTCAAAAAATATATCAGTGAACAAGTGAAAAGCTATTGAGCTCAGCACTTACAATAATAAGGAGACTTTTAATTTCTTTTATTGTGATCAGTCCTATATTTGCTGCCAAAACTCTGGACTACCTGGGATGAAAGTTTATACTGTGTTTGCTGTAAAAGGGTCAGGTGAGAGTGTTCTTCATCTGCTGATTTGAATGCCCAGGAATACAAACCCCTACCCTCAGAGGCAATCTACCTTTCATGCTTTATGAAAATGAAAGTAGATTGATTTTTGTACAGTCAAGGTTTCATGTATTCCTAGCAAGGGTGATGCCTGCCATCTGTTCTAGGACAGAGTCAGACCCTCTGGGGCTGGCAGAACATGTCTGGACTAAATAGTCTGTAAGTGGTGGTGGAAACAGCCTTCATTATGTTTGATCAAGGAACAGACCTATAGCACCCACCAGCGCAAGATGCTGCTTTCTTCTGGAAGTTTCAAAACTAAGGCTGTTTGTGGGAGGTTTAGGTTCCTCACTCAGAGGATGGTCGGGCACTGGAACAGGTTCCCCAGGGAAGTGTTCACAGTATCAAGCCTGACAGAGTTCAAGAAGCGTTTGGACAGTGCTCTCAGGCACATGGTGTGATTCTTGGAGTGTTGTGTTCAGGGCCAGGAGCTGGAGTCAGTGATCCTTGTGCATCCCTTCCAACTCGGTTTATTCTGTGATTCTGTGATTTTGTGAAGCTGAGTAATACATTTAACTGAGAGCAGCGCAGCTGTGACTATGCAATAGGAATAGGATGGGAGAGGCCAAAAGCAGTGAGAAGCTATTTAATTAGCAGCATCTAATGATAGGCTAAAGGATTTCCTCCGGTCTCAAAAAGAATGATCTTTCACATGTCAAGTTATTTCCATGAGATAAGCAACAAGGTCATTGCATCTTCACTTAAAAGAATCTGAAATTTGCCAGATGGTGAAGAAGAGAGGAAGTAAATATTTTAAAGGAGAAGAATGTACACTTTTAAAACAATCTATGAGTACTGGAAAAGGACGTTAAGTTATATTAGGGCTGTTTTTCTTTAATGACAAAAGTGCATCTATTTTTTCTCGTCAGGATTTCATACACCAATGGAAATGAGAAAATAAAGACAGCATCCTGAGCCTACAGAAGTAAATTAAAACACTTCCATTATTTCATGTGGACATTTTTTTCTCATTATTAATGTTATCAGCAGAAAAGTATATTGAGAGAGGGGCCAAGATTGTGGTGGCAATAGGCCTCATCTGACCTGAGGCATGAAGACAAAATGATGCTAATTAATGTGCACATGAAGAGGTGAGAAACCTTACTATAATTTAACTTTCCCCACACTGAATTCCTCATTGAGGGCAATGAGAAAGTCCTGACTCCTGGGTTAACCACCAAGGAAAATGTTCTTATATCATTAAGTTCCAGAGTAAGAAGAATAACAGAAATCCTTGCCTGGATAAAATCACCTATTTATTTTTTTGTCCTAAAACACAGTGATGTTGAATAATAATGACTGTATCTAATTTTAAAGTTGTTTTCTATATTAAACCAGTGAATTAACATAGCCAAGAACTGGTTTGGACTCCTTACTCTGAGCTATTCTTGACTCCTATGCAACTTGGGGCTTTTTGGATATGATGCTTTCAAATCTGAAGAAAAATTGCTACAAGTGGGTGCAGCCTTGAGTGTTAAGACAGTCAGTCCCTGCTTATACATTTCGTATGATTCTGCACAGTTTAACAGTGCTTAATATAGGAGGGAAAAAGTTTAAATCCAACAGAAAGTCTAGACAGGATTGCACTGGATGGATGTCAGTATTACTTAACAGCTGTCATCAGGCAGCTTTCTCCCCTTCTGTATCCATGTCAGCAGCAGGAATAATTACAACCAAGTAATGCTATTACAAAAGGAGGTTTTAAAAGAGAAGCTGTCTGTCAGGAATAGCCCCCACGTCTTCCATTTGACCCAGACAAGTAATTTTTCTTTTCTTTCATAGATCCTGGGGAAAAATTCCACAGCTGTTTCTTTTCTCAGAGGCTTGTCCACTACTCTCCTGCTGGGATGTAACCTTTTGCTTCGGCTTTAGCAGCGCTGCGGCTGTGAACCATGATAATTTTACCAGATGTTTATGTCCTGTCATTGAGATTAAAGACTTTAATCTTTCCCAGCCATTTCTCTTCCTAATTTGCTGAGGAAAAACTGGTTCTCACAAGCATTGCAATATTCAAGCTAAACTCTGTTTGTATAAAGTAATGTAAAAGTATGGTATAAGTAGTGGATTTTAGAAGGCAAATAAAGGCCACTGAAAAACATTACTTAGAGAAACCATGTCTTCTTAAGACTGCTGTAAATAACAGAGGCTGCAAAAATATTTTGCCAGGTCAGCTCACTTTGACTTACATTTCTTTCTTTCTCTCTTGCTGTTTTCTTATTTGTTTCTTTTCCCAACAAGGTTAAAATGGAGATTATAATTTGCATCTGACACAAATCGTGTATCTGTACCATTGCCTGCATTCCTGATAATGCGTGTTGCTTTCTGTGCTGAAGTTTATATAAGAAAGTAAAGCTGCCTATATTCAATTCAGTAGCTGAACTCTTGTTATGATGCAGAACTTTTCTCGCTCTTGTCAGAGTGTTGCTGAGGATCCCTTTGGATAAAGAAAAATGCCAGATTCTTTCTTAAAAAAACTGTAGATCAAATTTGACATTTGTAGGACACCAAAGGCTGTCTCTGATGTGTGCCTCTGTCTCTCATTCACAGAAACATTTATCCCTGGTTCTTTCTCAGTTCATGCTTCTCACTTACAAGGATGCCCTATGTTTCCACCTTTACAGGCATTATTATGCAAGGCTATATTAAAAAAACACATGACTTTTCTTGTGGAAGTGATTAAGACGGATTCACAATCTGATCCCAAGTCAATCTTGACTTCACTTTCACAAATTTTAAACCAAGTCTGGGTTATGGTACAGATGGCAACCTTAACACATGTAATTGTATTTTTTATTAACTCTTAGAATGTCATGCAATTAAGGTACCATACTTATGCATCTATCCATACTGAGAAGAATATTCAAAATACTTTATCCATATTTAAGTATGAGAAATATCGTGGTTACAATTAAGTATGATTCACAACTCTCTTACATAATACTATATTTAATTGCAAGTTCAGCTGGCTCATTCTTCAAGCTCACTTGAAATACATATGAGATTTCAGTACAGTATTACAGTCACTTGGAGAGTCTCCCTAGAGTCATTAGCAGCTCTCTGACTTAGCCAATTAATACAGGTTAAATAATAAATTTTGTTAACTTCCACCTGTCGTCTCATAAGGAGAACCCAGAAAAACAGGATAATAAAAATGACAGCTTTTTTCTTTCTAGTTGCCTCTTCCTAGTTCCAAGTCTAATCAAACCCAACTATTTAAAGACTCACTGAAAGCACAGAATAAATTTCAAGATGCATTGATTCTTAAAATTTCACTTTAAATATAAATAGATTGCTTGGTCTATTTATTACTACTTATATCAATGAAATCTTCTGAGTGATGTTTGTTCTGATTCCTTATCTATTGCTTACTGACTAAACAAGATCTGGTCTTTGATGGATAATCCATACAGTCACTTTCAGCTTTTAGAATTTATATCTTTACTTTTTAGACGATGTAAGTAGCCTTGCTTTTAATCTGTTTTTGAGATCAGACTCATTCTGAAAATTATTGCAACTATAGCTATCTGGGCACAAGAATTCAAATACGAATAAAAAGCAAAAGCAGGCAGGCTATTAAGATGTATATAGGTTTTTCTATCAAATAAAGGAGAATAAGAAATACAGCAAATATTTTTGCGGCATGATCATATTGCACAGGGGAAACTCATATACAGCTGCCATGTGTCACTATAGTGTAATGGTGATTTCAGTCTGCTCTTTCATAGTGTAACATCCTTTGATATAATTTAAAAATCAGCTTATTGCCTAAAAATTCTTGGCTTATCCACAAATAAATCATTATTCACATAAACCACATCGAATCTAAAAACACAAGGCTTTCAAGAAACATCGGGCATGAAATTAATTGTTAGTAACTCTGTTTCCTTTGTTTTCTGTTTATTTTTTAGCTTCAGATATTTCTAGAATTAGACTAAACTGCATATGACATTTTTCTAGTAATTTTTTACTGGGTTACCAGTTTGGCAAGTGGTTGTTGTTTTCAACAGGATTGTTTACTTCACTGACTCACCAGTATATTTTAGTGATAAAAATTTGGAAGAAATCTGTGGTTTGTGCTAAAATTGTAGTGGGTGTAATCACAGGGTAATCAAGGTAAGTTGCTGTACATACACAAACACAGTTGCTATGTTTGTGTTTGTGGACAATAACTTTTAAATATTCAACCACAATGAAAATATCAACCACTATTCCAAATTCTCTTCAAAGGCGAGGAAGTCTTATTCCCACTGTTGCAGAAATGAGAAGATGAGCCCAGAGAAAATGAGTGATTGCCCAACAGGGAAGCATAGGGAAGGGTTAATTCAATTTACATCTTCCCAATGCTGGTTCAGTGTCTTCACCCTCAGAAGATAACTCCAGTTCTTCCCATTCTCATAATTTTCATCAGACCCATGTTATTAATGTTTTAGAATAAAAAATAATTTAGTGGTAAAAATAAAAAATATTATTATAACTTATTTTTACCAAATCTTAGTATCTGAAAACTTCAAACAGGAAAATGACCATTCAGGTTTCAAAATCCCTATTCAATAGATTCATGAGCCTCAAGCCATGCACCCAGGGAAAGTATAATAGCTGTTCTTTCAGGGTAAAATGAACCATTGGTGCCAACTTGTTTTAGTGCTTTAAGCTATACTAGACTTAAAACTCTGTAATACTACAAAAAAATTTAATAGGAGGTTGGAAATAACACTATGAAATTAGAGAAGAAAAAAGTGTACAGACCCCAAGAACTTTGCAAAAGAAGATTTAGTTTTTAATCAAACCAGTAAATCAATGTAAATATTATGACAAAGCGTGATGAAATGCCTCAAGATCAGTGTTGAAGTTTGGCTTATGGTTGGGCCAAAGATGCATAAAGATGGAGAATTAATTTCCTGAAATATACTTTTGAGATGTCTGAGCATTTAGTTATTTATTGATAAAAGAAAGTATGATACACCAGAAATATTGTTAGAAGACTTAGTTGGGATTTGCCTAACTTTGCACATTAAAGAGTTACCTGGCTTGACTAAAAGCCTTGTCTAGGTTCTTCTTATTACCAACTGAGAAAAAGAGTCACCTCCAAGGAATAATGTAGCATATGGTTTGGTCATTTGTTTCAGGATGGGATGAATTCCTGAGTGGAAGTGTCTCTTTCTTTCTTCACTGATTACAGAGGGATTCTTGTTTGGCAATACTTGCTGAATCCCATGAAATGATTTCTTTGGGTTTTTTTAGGAGAATATCCTTGTTTGAAAGGGGATTGCTGTTTGGTCCTGAGCATGGTCTGGTTTTCTAGCTTTTTGCATGAGATGTGCAATATTTTCAAAACCCAGCAGATGTTAATATAAATGAATATATAAAAAACATGGTCTCCAACATCACAGGCTACATGAGGAAAATTACTGTAACCGTTCCTTTTATGTTTATAAGTGAAGGCCTTACACATGAGATTTCATATCAGATCAGCATTTTACTAAATGGAGGATTTCAAAATCACAGCAAGAAAGTCCACTGAAAGTGGGATCATTCAGTCTATTACTATTGTAGAAGCTCCACGGATTTGAAAATCAGAGTGTGATGCAAATTTGTTACAAAAACACTTTTTGAGATGAATTACTGGGAAACAGTGTAGCTTGGCAAAGAAATAATACCACAGAATCATAAAATCATAGAATGGCTTGTGTTGAAGGGGACTTTAAAAATCATCTTGTTCCAACCTCCCTGCCATGGGCAGGGGCACCTTCCACTAGACCAGGTTGCTCAGAGCTCCATCCAACCTGGCCTTGAGCACTTCCAGGGATGGGGCATCCATGGATTCTCTGGGCAACCTGTTCCAATGCCTCACCACCCCCCTAGTGAAGACTTTCTTCCTAATAACTAATCTAGATCTACCTCTTCCAGTTTAAAACCATTTTCTCCCTTGTCCTGTCACTACAAACCCTTTTTAAAAGTCCTTCTCCAGCTCTCTTGCAGGCCCTCTTTAGGTGCTGGAAGGCTATTATAAGGTCTCCTCCCCTTCTCCCTTCTCCCTTCTCTCTTCTCCCTCCTCCCTTCCCTTCCCTTCCCTTCCCTTCCCTTCCCTTCCCTTCCCTTCCCTTCCCTTCCCTTCCCTTCCCTTCCCTTCCCTTCCCTTCCCTTCCCTTCCCTTCCCTTCCCTTCCCTTCCCTTCCCTTCCCTCCTCACCAGGACTTTTTGTTTCTTTCTTCCTTTCTTTTGTTTTGTTTGGGTTTTTTAGTTAAACACTAAAGAAGAAGAAAACATTTTTATATGGCTTTTTCCATCTTGGAAGGCGCTTCAAAATTTCTCCTGTTGAATTTAATTTGAATCAAAAGCAGAAAAAATCAGAACTTTATCCTAAGAAAGCCTTAACACTCATATTTATTATGGGTATTTGATATGTTACAGTCAGGAAGATAAAAAAAAAAATGAAGCTTTTTGCATCTCTTTCTTGATGGCACCAAATATCGTCTATCTACTGAAAACATGCGTCACTTCATTTAATTTATTGCATCATTATGTGACAATGATTATCTACAATATGGTTGAAAATCATGGCAATATTTTCATCCTTGAAGAAAGAGATAAACAATTAGAAGATTGATTTTACTGTGGTTGCTATTGATTTTTATTATTATTTGCTTGGGTAAACCACATGGAGCATAAGCACCCAGACCAGCAGCTGTGAAAATTATGTATTGAGACATAAATCCTGCTGCAAAAAATGTAGTAGTCAACAACACAGGAAAGAAAGGTTTGTTATTGTGCTCTACTGAGTTTGTCATAGGTGTACTTAATAGAGTATAAGAGGCAGCCTAGTCCACACTTTTAAAGCTTTTGTTTCATTTTATTGTTTGAGAGTTAAGTGACTATGGAAAAGGTGGAATTGTTATCCATTTTTAAAAGAAAATTTCAATTTATGTTATTTCTGGTGCATTTTTTTTCTTAATAACTGTTAAAATATATAAGAAAAGTAAATAGAAAGAAAAAGGAATTTTACTTTTGAAGGGCTTCAAGCCATGGTAAGGAACCCACGCTGGAACAGATCGTGAAGAACTGGAGCCCGTGGGAAGGACTCACACTGGGGAAGTTCATGGAAGGCTGTCTCCTGTGGGAGACCACAGCCTCCATTCTCTGCAAGCTGCAGGAGAGGAGGAAGAGAAAACTGGGAGTTAAACTGAGCAAGGGAAAAAGAAGGGGGAAGGTGTTTTAAGATTTATTTTGTATTTCTCATTATGTGGTGCTGGTTTTATTGGTAATAAATTAAACTAATTTCCCAAAGTCAAGTCTGTTTTGCCTGTGACAGTAATTGATGGATGATCTTTCCCTTCACTTATCTCAGTCCGAGTGCTTTTCAATATATTTTCTCTCCCCTGTCCAGCTGAGGAGGGGAGTGAAAGATTGGCTTTGGTGGTTAGCCCACCACAAACATGCTTGAGCTAATCAAAATATTTCAGGCTCCATTAAATCCACCAATATTTCACACAGGATCAGACATTTCCATGGTTGAAGGCAATCCAGAATGCTTATGGTCTTTAAATGTTAGATCAGGTCCAAAAGTTCTCTTCACAACCTTGCATGTGGATCATTTCTGAAATACCTTATAAGCAAAAAATATATAAGCTTCCCAAGTAAAAAGTGTTAAAATTCAAACGTAGAATTTTAACCTTCCCAAACACATTCTTTAGAAATATACTCATCTTTTTTCTCCATTAAAATGACATCTTTAACAAATGCACAGTTTAAAGAAGTAGTAGATGGCACATTTCATTATAATAGGTTGGTTTTCAAATTAATTTTTACTGTCAGATATTGGCAAGTCAACAAAGTTAGAAAATGATCAGAAAATACATACATCTCTACCAACAGAAAGTGATGAGCAAAATCAATTTTTTACTAGACAATGCATAAATACTGTTTAGCAGGTAAACCTTTTGCATTCTAATCAGCCAGTATTTACACATTTACCTGACTCAGTGGTTTTGGGAAAAGTTACAAGCTTCTTAACCAGGTATTTTTTCCTGATGAAGAATTATTCTCTATCAAGTAAGTATGAGGTTAGGGAATTGTAACACAAGCGAATGTCGGCCTACGTTTCCAGCTTAAATCCCTGTCCTGGATAGATGCCAGATTCTTAACAGCTATTCTGTTTTCCTCCTTGGCTCATCTTGGTTCATGTAGGGAAACTGCTGTTCCTCATCTCTCCTCTCAGATACTGTGGGATGGTATCTTCTGTAAACAGAGAGATCATTTCTCTAGCCTTTACCAAAATCATGCACTTCTAAAATGAGGTTAACAGTCCACTCATTTAGGAAGAAGACTGGATATAGACACACCTCACTGATCTGCATAACATTATTTATCTCAGAGGGTTTAGTGTTGTTTTTCCATTCCAAGTCTTTTCATGTTAGGGCAGAGGCAATGTTAGCTCTACTTACGCAAAGATTAATTTTAGCATTTACAAAAAGAACACAACCAAACGAACAAACAAACAAAAAGAAGTACAAACCAAGAAACACTCCCCACCCCCTACCCACCCCCCCTCCAAAACCAAAACTGGCAAAGCCACTAAAATACAGAACACTTGTGTTACTTAGGACTGACTCAAGGGACAACATTAGTACACACATGCAATGCAACTGGATAAGTATTTCCACACAGCCAGCCATGAAAGAGAGCTCAAAGAAAAGATATATAATGTAGAATTTCTCAGTGTTACCCTATCTCAGACGTCTTACCTCAAGTCATTAATAGCATTTTCCAGGGTGTTTTGGCATGTGCTACTGACTACGTTTGTAATGCGCTTTCCATTCTTCCCCAGCCAAGTATGCTTCTTCAATTTTTGTTTTTATGGGTTTGGACCTTTATGGGTTTTATGGGTTTGGACCAGTTCTATTCCTGGAACTGTAATAGTTTTTTTTTTTTTCTTTCTTCTAGTAGCTCCATGTGCCATCTTCCTTTCCTTTAAAAATATTTTAAGGTCTCTTACCTAAAGTTTTACAGAGGATTTCATTCCAAAGTGATGAGAAAAAGCCTTATTCTAATCAATATTATTGGACTTTTCTTGTGATCATTGCAAGGATCAATGGAGGTAATAATAATGGAGAATGCTTTTAAGTTTTACAGAGTCATATAAATGTTATTGAGAAGAGACCCATGGAAGTTATGTAGTCCAAACTCTGGCTCGGAGAACAACTAATTACCCAAGGAAAATTTTTTTTTTCTCATGTATGCCATTGTGTATCCAATATTATTACATAGAAAGATAAAACAAAACTTTAGAGCATCTTCAAGGATGAAGATTTTGATGTGTCAAAATACTGAGTTTTATATTTAGAATAAGAAAAAGATTATTTCTTTTACCTGTAATATTTCTTTTAAAAACAAAAGCTTTTCTTAAGTTCTGAAAGCAGAAGAGAATACAGCATTTCTTATTTGAGCGTTATTAAAGGAAAATCTCAATTATTCAATTTTAAAATGCTAACTGTAGTATAGAGTTACATTTTACAATGTAAAATTTCTATTAAAAGATAAATGTTTTGAAAGCAGATTTCAAAACAAATGTTTTTGAAGGAAATGGGTTTCTATGGTAAATTTTTATATAATCAGTTTTTATAGAAATAGCAGAAATATTCTTGATGAGTTGTTCACTTTCTATTTTGTCTTGTCTAACAGATTTTCCCTGTCATTAATTACTAGGGGGACAGAACTCATAGATAATAACAATCTGTCTCAAAACTGGAAGCTCCACATTTAATGAAAGTTATCTTAGTGCATGGATTGCTCCTCTTTTAAATTTAATTTTCAGTTGGTGTTTTTTTTTCAGTAGGATTCTATGTAGATAGCTAGAAAAATTAGAATATCTGCCCCCTTTCCTCACAGACAGAAATAGCTCAGGGTGTTTTGTTAAAATATGTTATAGTTGCACCAGGTAAGTGCTTCCTACCATTTACTCGAGTATTTAGCAGCAATGTTACCGGTAGCAGATGTTAGCTACTAAGTCAGTGAGTTAATTCCTATTAATTGCTATAAATTTGAAACCCAGCCCTCAGTTAGTAATACACTGCCATAGTTCACTGCTATAGAGGAACCCAAACTTGAAAGACTCACATCTTAAATACGATAAGACTGACATTGGTTCAGTTGGCCAAATAGTTAACTAGACCACGTTTTCACTAAAATTATGTTTTCAGTGAAATTTTGAAGTTCCATTCTTATGCTATATACTGTAGAAAACAAGGACTTACATTTTCTGGTAATA
Source organism: Rhagologus leucostigma (assembly GCA_013397725.1). Classification (NCBI taxonomy): domain Eukaryota; kingdom Metazoa; phylum Chordata; class Aves; order Passeriformes; genus Rhagologus; species Rhagologus leucostigma. Next base: position 262,581 of record VZTD01001553.1, read on the forward strand.
GAACTGTAAATTTGTTTTTCTTTCTACCAAGTACTAAGAACACCCTGAATATTGTAGACAACTGCAGTAAAATATAAAGTATATTCAAACTAGGCTACAAGAGAAAAATGGCAACCTTGTATAACTAAAAATGTTAATCCTTTATATGGTATTTCTCAAGCAGAGGACAATCCAAGCTGCTCGGTGGAAAACTACAATGTGCTATTTAAAACTAAGATAGGAATTTTTAAAAATTGCCAGAAGCTAAATATGAAACATTTTCTTTATTGAAAATGAATCATAAAAGCTTTTCCTAATTTTTATTTTATACACGAACATTTGCACAATAGTATGCTTTTTGAACTTTTTTAAAATGTTATCCTTGGACTGAAAAATTTTCTGCAGAGTTTTCCTATTGCTACAGCTACAGATGCTCTTGTTTTCTAATGTGTGTATGGAGGGAAGGCCAAAAACTGTCTGTTAGTCTTACAGGAATTTCTAAATTACCATCTATCCAATATTCTACACGAGAATGTAATTCCCAATTAAAACATAGATGCATATTCTGCTTATGGGAGATTGGTATACCTCTGCCTAGCTACAAGAGCTGAAAGTGAATTTTGATTTATTGTTCTGTTAAGGTGTTTAGAAACAGATTGTCTGCTTCCAGAAAGGAGGTATCCAAATATCTGCATTACCATGTTTCGTGTAAGCCAGCTCAGGCCTCTTTTCTGCAATGGACTGACCCAAATGCTCATGCTAAGCACCAAATGCTTAGCCACCTTTGCTAAAAATATTTTGCATGAAGAAATACATCATGGCATGTAATTGTCTTAATCCCTTCACTAAAAAGATATTTTCAAAGAAGAAACCAGAAAAATAACCATAACTAGATCTTTTCAGGAATTCCTGCAAATAGAACGGTGACACTACTAGGAGTAAAATATGACCTAGTATCCACTGAAGTTGCACTGAGGTGCAACTTCCATTTTATTTGGTTTGGAATGTGTGTGTGGCCTGACCCAAAGTTAACGGAGCTCGTTGCTGATGTTCACAATAAAACATGGAAAAAGGGTTCCTTGAGGAGCAGCTTCCCTCCCTTGTGCTGTGTGTGTGCAGGGAGGTGGGGTTGATAACACAAAGTCCAGGAGTGAACTGTCTCACACCTTTGTATTGTTTGTTTTTCTAAATGTAGTCCTTTGTCCTGTGTTTTCTTTGCCTTCGCTGTGCTGCAGTTCATGAGGACATAAAGTATATTGACCATCTCACAGACTATTATTTTACTGTGAGATATTTTTCTTTTTCATGAAAGGCTGTTAAAAGCTTATATGATTTTTATTATTCTTTGTATCTTTAAGAAGTTCAGTGAAGAATTCATATTCTGCACATAGCTGAGGCAAGATTTGTCAGGGTAAATAATTTATTTTATGAGATCATCTGTTGTAGCTGAAGAAAAGCCTGGCCACTTTCTGGTTCATAAAACCTCCCACTGTGCTGCCGGTCTGAAAGAGTATCAGTAAGCGTCGTAAAAAGCTTGGGTTTGGCTCCCTGCAAACATCAACACTTAATTATGTAGCTCATCGTGGCTCCTCCACTACACTTTGAACACTAATTAAAAGGCTGAAAATTGAAACCCTTGTAATAGGCTTTTAAGGTTTACAAAGGTGAAAACAAAAGCAAGTTTGGCTCTCACTGTCCCCTTCATAGGGCAGAAAGGATGAAGGTGAGCACAGTTAATCCTTTGAGCCTCCACGGAAGGTTAGGTGCAGGACAGACATCACTGGATTGAATCTCATGGTAGAGACTCAGATTGTGCTGCTTTCCATAGAAATTCAGATCATCAAAAGGTGCAAAATCTGCTGCAAATTGTGTGATGGAGATTGTGGTACCCTACCCCAAAATGGGAGCAAGGAGGAACTTTTCCCGCTGTCCTTTCCCTCCCTCTTATAGCATACAGCCCACACACACACTTCTAATTTTCAGTCACAGCTCCTGAAGGCAGTATAAATTTACAGCTATTGAATAGCATTTAAAGATCGTCAATAGTTTACTCAGAAAACGTTTAACTGCTCTTCTCCCACGGCTGGCAAACAGTGACCTTTCCATTTTCAACTCAAATGATGCGCAAAGGAGTGACTGCACAAGTGTGAACACTGTCAAAAACCTAATGCTAATTCAGAGCTCAGTGTCTGAACTATTCAGTACCATTGGCTGAGCCTAGTCCTGACATGTCAGAGTGCAAATTTCTAAAATGCAACGAATAGTGGATAGGGGTAGCAGAACAGGGCAAGAATGCCTTTATTTTGCCTGTAATTGGAATTTGGCAACAAAAATTGCTTTTGTACTATAACTGCAAAGTTTTCAGCAGGAAAGAAAGATGTTTGTTATTTGTCTTCTTGTTTATGAAGGGCAAATTGAGCCTTTTGGGTCCCAGCTGCAGCTTTGCATTAGAAAAGATCCCAGCACCTTGTCCATGAATATTGAAATGTCATAAAAGTATTCAATGCAGAAAAGTAGGATATCTTATTGTCCCATCTCACTGTCAAATGACTTTGTTTACATGCTAATTCCCTCCTCAGGGATATGCCTCAGTGGCATATCTTTTGGCTAATTAAGATTTGAAAATTCAACTTTCTAATCTGCACCTTAAATCCATAAATGATATTCAGGGTGAGAATTTATGCTCTTGTGAATATCCCTGTACCTCACAATGAGACTCATGCATTAACCTTCAAAGGCTTGTACAGTAATGGTTCAGAGTACTTTAAACACTTATGAGTGATCTCTTCTAACTTCAATAATGACTCTACTAATTACATAGTTAATCATGTCATAGTAAAAGCCAAAAAAATAGATAACAAACCACAGCTCCTCTTTTCATAATTTCAGTACTCTTTTTAGTTTCACTGTAAAGACACAGTAGGATTTTTTTTTTAAAATCAGTTTTATGCAAGTTTGCAAGTTTATTTTAGCCTTCGTAGAGGAAGACAATTGCTTTTATGAAAAGGCCTCGATATTTATGTTTCAGGACTTCAGTCTATAACGTTGAGATTTATGCCTGTTCAGAAGCTCTTTCATGGGTTTATTTCCAGCATATTCCATCTAAAATCAGAGCAAAAGCCGCCATCATCTTAGGAGAACTATAATTCAAGTGAAGAAGCAGCATTGAATTAAGCTTAGCATAAATGGGTTGGACAAGGAATGCCAGTCCTGGTACTCCAGAGGGAGTAGAGAGCAGACGAGATTTTCTTTCCTCTCATACTGTTCTCTCCATTTTTAACTAGCAGAACACAGAAGGCATGAAGAGAAGCATTTGCACCTTATCTTACAACGGGTGGTGTGCAAGCAACAGAAGACATTTGCCACACTTTCCAGACCAGATCTGCAGTTGAAAAGACTCATAGAAACAGAGAGGGGGGGTGAAAGTACCATCTATGAACTCATGTTAAGAGCCAAGCCTTTTCCATCTATGATGTAAAACACTGAGCACACCCTACGTCTTTCCTCATGCCTATGCGAGGAAAGCATGGAGCCTACAAGGTCTGTTTGTGTTACCAGACTGCCCAAAGAGTAGCTGCATTGCTACCACGGTCCTCTCTTTTCTCAAAGGAATAATCACTGACACCCTTAAAAATGCTTCTTTTCAGATCACAAAAAAGTATTTACAGCAAATATAAAAAACTCATAAATTGCCATGCTTTGCTGCTCAGCATTTATCCTGAGTATGGATTTATCTCAAGTGTTACCTCTCGGTGTCCATGTTGGTCATTTCTCCTGCTGGTGGTTGTTGAACCATAGCCCATGTAAAAATATGACAAAGCATCTTCTTTTAGTAGCAATTCAAGCTCCAGGTTCTAGGGGGAAAATAACATCCTGGTTAGATAACAGAATCATAGAACCACAGATTATCTCAAATTGGAAGGAACCCATAAGGATCATCAAGTCCAACTCCCAGCTCCTCAAAGGACCAAAAACTAAGCTGTATGAGTAAGAGCATCATTCAGATACTCCTTGAACTCTGATAGGTTTGGTGTCACTTCCCTGACAACCTGTTCCGGAGACTGACCATCTCAGTGAAGAACCTTTTCCTAATGTTCAGCCTGAACTCCTGCCAACACTGCTTCATTCCTACTGCAGGTCACCTGAGAGAGAAGATCATCACCTGCCCTTCTGCTGCCCTCCTCAAGGAAGCTGTGATAAGGTCACCCCTCAGCTTTCTCCTCTACAAGCAGCATAAGCCGAGTGACCTCAGTCACTCCTGGCAACTTTTGTGCTCAGAGCCTTTCACCGTCTTTGTCACCCTTCTCCAGACAAACTGGAATTTGATGTCTTCTTGTACTGAGATGCCCAAAACTGCACACAATTTTCAAGGTAAGGCTGTACCAGAGCAGAGCAGAACGGGACAATCCCCTCCCTTGCCCAGCTGGCCATGCTGTGCCTGATACACCCCAGGACACAGCTGGCCCTTTTGTCTGCCAGAGCACTGCTGACTCATATTCAACTTGCCAACAACCTAAACCGACAGATCTCTTTCTTTGGAGCTGCTCTTCAGCCTCTCGTCCCCCAGTCTGTATGTATAAACAGGATTACTCTATCCCAGGTGCAGAATCCAGCACATGCCCTTGTTAAAATTCTTATTTTTGTGTTTCGAATTTTTTTATTACTTTTACTATTTTTTGGTATTAATATTACTTAAAAATCAGGCCAGTTATGAGGAAGATGATCTTCATTTTAACAACACCTGAAATTGCTTTCGAAGGAAAAGCAAATGCTTGCTTCAAGACAGGAAACATATACTCAGTTCACTGTGAGCTGGAACTACTTGTTTAACTAGCTCTCTAGAAATTCATTGTTTGGATAAATGTGCCTTATCTGAATCTGTTTTCTCAGAAATCAGGTAGTCCAGTACAACTGGCCCTTAAGAGACAAGAAAAGGAACACTAAATGGAGCGAATGATAACGGATTTACAAGGTGATCTGATTACTTTTTGAAGTCCTGATGATACTTATCTGAAAATACTTCTGAAAATCTTATCAGATCCATCAGTGTTTGTGGTGCATTTTATACATTTCTAAGTACTTTGAATTTCTGATTTTCAGTAGATCAACTGCATCTGATGGTAACTGAAATCAGAATGAAGGTTTTCTGATTTATGGTTTGTCTCCATGAAATCACTTGGTCCTGGTATCTTCCAGGTATGATTTATGTATTTCCATCTGCTGTAGGTGAAAAATAGCTTTCCTATTGCCTCACAGACTTTAGAATAATTCACTCAGAAGGAAAAGGGAACCTCTCACATTTCATGTGCACCCATCTCATTTTGGTTGCAGTCTGTAGGGAGCATGTGAAACCTGCTGAGTAAAAGATCAGGTGTGACACCCAGTTTTATTAGCCATTCTTTTAGCTTAGAAAGCACTTTGCTTCTCTCAGAAATTTGATATTTGCCTTTTAGTATCTTAAAATGCCTAAAGATACATATACATATGAATATTATGAATATATAATGAGTACATAATGAATATTAGAAAAATGAAAAAAGTAACCTATAAACTTTTATTGACAAGAAGTTTATAAATAAGAACTATCTCTAGTTTTCAATTCATCAGACTGTATATTCAAAACATAACTGGAAATAACTTCTACTTGATTGTGCTGCTGTATAAAAACATCACATGTAAAACAGAGAGTAAAAGCAAGGAAATCCAACTCTGCTTTCAAGATTCTGTTAAAATCTAAAAAAGCAGTTTAAAATTTGTAAAATCAGAACACCTGAGAGAAATTACCATGATTTTACCGTTAAGTGGTTGCTGTATAATAAGTTTATCCATTTTCATGAAGCAGAGTCTGATTCTTTCCTTGTATTATCTTTTCAACACGATCGTGGGTGTGAATTCTGATGGGAACATTTGAGCTTTGAGAAAAGGCACGTCAAAATAGATACAAAGATATTTTCAGAGACAATTTAGAACAGTGAATACTTGACTTTTTCTCTATTTGAATCAAAACAAAGTAAGCGAAGTCTCCAGAGCTTATTGACATTATCAGTTCATCTAAAATATGTTTATACTAATTACTTGCTTAGAATGGGTTTGTTTTGTATTATGCTTCATAAAATGAAACTCATTTCTTAGCATTCAGAGAGGCCACAGAAATAAAATATCCAGAAAGACAGGTTCAGGTTTCTATGCCTCAACATTCCAGATTGCCAGCAACGGAAAGAGGACAGTCTCTAGCCCTTGTAACCAGCTCTGCCCACAGTGATGGGCAATGTGTGAGAAGACCTTGTGCAAGCTCTTTGTTTTCCAGTTGCAGAAGAGGGAAAGATTCCATTCCTAAAGTATCCTGAGGCATGTGTATGAAGGTTCTGTAGTGCTTTCTACTCTTCAAAATGTTCCACTGTGTATGAGTAAAGTGTATTTAGATGAAGAAACAAGCCAAATTATACTGCTATTTGAACACACAATCTCTTCCTTTAACATTTTTATAAGAAAACTATTCTGTATTGGTGACTACATATGCAGTGTGCTGAATTGTGAACTATTCCCAAGAATGTAAAGCTAGGGTTCATAAAATTGCTTTGCCTCAGCTGAAAATACTCTTAATTCAATAGACAGGATACAAAACATAAATTATTTTGATAGAATGTATTGTGCTGGGAAAGGAGACTACACCAAACAAGGAATATTGATGTGTGTAAAATTAAATTGTCATTCTTCCTGACATAAATGTTATTTCTCTTGAGAACAAACCTCTAACAATATACTTAATAGTTACAACCTCTATCAAATATTGTCTGATTGCAATTGTTATTGTCTGATTGCAATAGGCAGAGATATAAGACAACATTCTCCGTTGTTTCACAAGCTAAGTGAAAATTCTAGTAGAGCGTCTAAACTGGACTCACTTTATTTTAATCCCTAAAATTAATTTGACCATCTGCAGGTCAATTCTTACGCACTAGGTAGCTCCTGTTTCTTTAAGTTGTAGCAATTCTTTCTTTTCTTTCAGTTGCTTCTTTCTTAATATCGCTCATATTAGCATGGGGAAAAGAGGAGTCTGGAACGCCAAATCCCACCTCTCTTCAATATTGTTTTTAGTAGAAATTCCCTGGCAATTCTCATTGCACTGTTTCTAAATTCTACACAATGCTTGGGATTTGTTTCTTTGTTCTCAGACTTTTGAATTTCTCTGCCTCTCCTTTTTTTCTTCTGCATGTACCATCTTATTTTTCTATTCTCCTTTATCTTTCTCAAACGTTTTTTACTGCAGTGCACTGAGCCTGCTTTCAAAACTGAAGCAGAGGTTGAGCAGTCACTCATTTATCTCAAAGGTAGAGTCCCGTATCACCTATAGCTCCAGGGACCTGTAATACTGTCCAGAGACTAGCCAAAATGCTGCTTTCTTTTCCCCCAGACACTCACAGTCCCTCAGGGAATGAAAGGCATCCTAGATATGCATCTTCAGCTGTCAGGAAAGGCTGTGAGAACAGTACATCTGTGGGCACCAAAGAGCCCTTTTGATCATGAAAAGTGTGTTACGGCTGATTATACAGACCTTAGAACATATTGTGCTGCTGAGAGGAGACTCAGCAGTCCCATCAAAGGAAAGGATCAAAGGAGGACAACTAGACTGATAGTTTAGGTAAGGGCTGATCACACAGGGGAAGCTTACTTGTGAACAAAATTTGGGGGTTATGTTGTCGAGCCTGTGTTCACTAAATACCGTAGAAAATATTTAGCTGTCTTCCTCTGGAGCAACTGGGAGAACGTAAAGTGTTTTTCAAAATTCCATCTTTGTTGAGAGAAAACTATACATTTAGCAAATTGTTATTTTCATTTGTCACTGAGGATTCCCCAGAGGCAGTGCAGCCTTAAGTGGCAACTTGCTTGCATAAGCACTGCTGCACGGACTATGAAAAGCATCAAAACCCATTTGAATCTATATCTGGCTATTACAAAGACATTTATAAAACAGAACAGCATTTGAACATTGATTCAGTATTTAAATATTAACTTTGTTCATAAACTTCCTTTTTTTCCAAAAGAAAGTGCAAATTAAAATCGGGAGAGTAGTAACCAAAGTTAATTGTATTAAGGCAGCAGTTACCAGTTGGTGTCATAAGCAATTGCCGGTGAAATAGGGTCTTAGAGAGGCTTGAAAATATTTAAATGGAGGCTTCCTCAATCTTCTCCGCTCATATGCAGGATCCAAAAATGAAAGAATTAATTCTCCAGTTACTGATCAAATAAGGATGTAAAATGCTGAATTTGTTGGATGCTTTTTTTAATCAATGCAAACAACCCAAAGTTCTCAGAGGAATGCTGGTCTTACTGTCCTCTAATTGTCTCAGAAAAATGGGCAAAAATCATTTCTGCTCAGCAGAAGCCTTAATAATTTCAGACAAATGCAGCATGTAGTCAAACACATGTTTTTGCCTTATCCAGCTTTGTTTCTGAGACATAAACTCTCTGCTCAGGTATTGCAAATATCTTTCTCCACATAAACCAGCACAGCAGCACTAAATGTGGTAGCAGTTCATCGCTTAGAGTAACAATGACACTGATCAATCTTTTTGCAAAGTGTATTTGTTAGAGGGAAAAGCATCATTGGCAGACCAGGTAGGTAAACAGCACGTCAATCCTGAAAAATCTGGTAAGAGAGAGTGTGGAACGTACACTTAAGCCAATCTTTGTGGCACAGAATAATCCATTTGCTTCCTGCCATCAGAAAGCTTTCCTCTTGCTTTGCCTGTCACATTAAATATTGAAACCTTCTGCTGAGCAGTAGAAATATTGGAAGCCCTCTGCCTGGGTCTGCTTGGCGAGACATTATTGATATAGGATGTGCAGAACATTTTCTTTCTATAATTTATGAGTTTGATATTCTCACACACCATCTTCTGCACAGAGGGGCAGAGGTCAAACTGTATTGTCAGCTATCTCTTAAGCTGTAGCTTTAGGTTTAAAGAGGCATAAAACTGTTTTGAAAAGGTCGTTCTGACCAAAGAATCCATTCAAGTTACAGATATTACAGAAACTTCAAGACACAGAACTTTGACAGGAAATTTATGCAAGGATATGAAATTCTAGCAATCAGTTATTATCTTGCCCTTGTGTAAACTTTTATCCCCTTCCTTTTAGGAAAATCTGGAAAAACATGGTCAGTCAGCAAAGAAATAGCCCTTCTTGAGAGTTTCAGAAGAAAACACTGATTGTTTTTCAGTGTAATTTTAAGATGAAAAACAGTCAAGTGCTTATTTTGTAGAGTGTTTTGAAATGTTCTGGATTTTGTTGTGCTTCAGATAAGGCAAGCTTGCTTTACCTTTTTACAGCAGAAATCCAGCATACTTGGGTCTAACCGAGGCCTTTGTTACTTGCAAAGTTTTCTGATGTGGGAAGCTGTGTAACATAGTTGATCATAATAAGGATTCCTGGTCACATACTAAGAGCATGTACTTAAAATATTGCATGTAACACTCTTATTGCTCAGATTTCCTGTACCATTGCTCTGATGAATTTGATTGCACAGCTTGATTTTCACAGAGACTTGGTAAACTGATAGAAAGGTTTGTACACAAGATTTTTCCTGCATTCAGTTTCAGGCTGTGCACTAATGTATCACTCAAAATCAGATATAATTTAAGGAGTAAAAGAATAGGATCCCTCTTCACTATTCGTTTTTTTTTTAAACCAGAAGTCAAGTAAGTATGGAGAAAGAAAGGCAGTAGGTTTTGTTGATTCCCCATGGCACTCTTCCAAAATAAGAAATATATTTTTAGGATACAAACACTACATTTAAATGAAAGATTATCGTACATCTAAACTTCGACTGAATTAAGACCAAAGATTTTGTACCCTATGAAACACAAGTATGAAATTTTGAATAGGGGATAAGATACTCTAACTATTCCTAACTGATGTCTACACAGTTGAGAGAAAAGGACTTGATTCAAGCCCACAGATACTACCTTAAAATATTTATTCAGCATTTTCACAAGTGCCATTTTGTGTGAAGTCAATAAAAATGTTTAAGAACTTTATTAATAAGGGCAAGCATCACGTGTTTAAAACCCATCTTTGAAAACACATTGATATCTAAAACAGAAGAAATTAATTTAAAAAATTAATTTTAAAAAACCTAAAAATAGAAATTTGTTGAATTTTGGAGTCACTACAAATATTTTTAAGAAAAATGGAACTATAAAAACATGGCAAAAGTTTCTCAGTTTGCTGATTTATTAAAAATTCAAATCAGAACTTTAGCTATGTATTCAGACAGTTGATAAGTGTAAAGACTTTCTGAAGCCCGTTTTTTACTTAGCACATCTATCACATCGATATTTCATTGGAGTCTTCTTAGAGAGTTGTGGGTTTAATTGTACCTAATACAGCATAATTGTCTATTAAGTTAATGAGTATGCAGAGTTTCTTAAATCACAGATTTCATGGTTGCCATGTGCATGTATTCAATCCATATGACCAAAATGATTAGGATGATAATGAAATCCTCATCTAGACAGGATGCAACTTCTCTCAGCAGCAGCTATGCTTATTGGCAATTCCTTTTGCCAATAATTGGAAATGCCAAACTGGATGTCCTTGACCTTTAAAGGGTAAGAGTAGGGACATTTTGATAAAAAGCATCCCTTTTCAAATGAAATAGGATACTTCAAATAATGGGCACATAAAATCAACAGTTACTTTTGCAACTTGGCAGTAACTTTCCACAGATATTAGCAAGACTCTATTCCGTAGTGAAGTCACCTCACATATGTCTGAAAAGTTCAATAGCACTGCTTAATTTATTTTAAAAACCTATACAGGAAAAATAAAGTGTGAGAATGATGAAACCAATCAATTGTTAAATCCTTTTTCACCCTCTCAGTGTGTTAAGACACGGGTGATTAGTTTATATGAATTTTCCCTGAATCCAGAACTGATAGCAAATGTTATGCTCAGCCAGTGTGATTGCTGATATGAAAAGAATTACTCTTATCTCCTCAAGATGGCCATGGTTCTCTCTTGAAATATCATTTCTTCCTTGAGAAAAGGCAGTCTTGAGGAAAGCAGTGTCTCCTCCCCAAAAACTGTGTGCCAGCCCTGCCTTCCTCTTGAAGCTTTGTTGCCATGTGTTTCCATCTGAGACTATTCAGATATTTTAATCTGATTTGAGAGACTGCATTGTGAATTTCACTGGAAAACATCACACGACCTCTGAGAGAGTATTGAGTGTTCTGCCTGGACTGTTTTGCATTGATTTTCTGATTTATTTAAGAATAAGAGATACTTCATTTTCTCAGACTTTTCTGGAATTATACTCTGTGTCACACACAGCATTTCCAGGACAAAAAAACTTTAATCTGCTAAGAAAGGGTTATTTTATTTTGTCTAGCAATTCCAGTGCTGATAGCCACAATCAAGAAGCATTCAGATTTTGCTTTGTTATTATCTCTCTGTGTACGAGAAAGTGCACTAGCAAAAAGCACCTTTGAGCTGTGTTGTGCCATCAACCTTTTGAAGCACTTTGAAAGTACATTGAAATCAATAGGGAGTCCTATTTAATAGGCATTTGTACTGCCTCGGGATGTTTGCTAAGAGCCATACTGTTTTCTCAAATGAGATAAGCAAGAGAAAAGAAACTGGCACATAATTAGAAAATATAGTTCTTTCCATACAGTTTGTTCAAACTACAGCAGTCCTTATAGCAGTGGATGGAGTTTTGTTAGGCAGGCACAGAGGAATAATCAGGAAAAGAGGGGAACCTTGGATGACTCTGCTCATAGCACATGAGCAGCTTCTAGAAATGCTGTTTTGTTTTTAATCAGGAAGCGAAGGGCTGGCAGCTGGCTGCCCTGGGCTATAATTCAGCAGAGCACTTCAGCATGTAAGCAAATGGGACTTCAGCTGGTCCTCACGGTGCTGATTCAGCAAAACCTCCCACTTCCCCTCAGCAAAGCTCTGCCTCTCCACTGGAGATAGATAGTTCCTGCAGTGCCTGCACTCCTTGTGCCCTCCAGTCCATTGTCCCTCAGGAAACGACTGAAAGTTAGGCCCTTCTTTTGCAGACTGGTAATGGAAGTGGACAGAAAGGCAGGACAGAGAGAGACTTAAGACTCTTGCCAAGTTCACACAAAGAAACATTGAATAGTAAACTCGTCAAGATGCCAGGCAGCAGCACACAAAGGCTGCGCCGCTTTCTCTCTCTCACTTTGTTTGACCTGAACAGGGGCCTGGTTATTCCTGTCCTTAAGTCTCCAGCCAAGCAGGGGGGACAGAAGTATTTGCCAAGAAACATTGTGTTGACCAGAATATGCTCTGTGTTATGGAGAAACACGGTGAGATTACATTTCCTTATGTGCAACTGAAGATAAGAGAAACTTCTCAGAGCCTTCTGCAATGTGAGCAAAGACTTGGCATTTTGTACACAGAGGAAGACTTTGGTAGGACTTTCCTGCACTGGAAGATAGACACAAAGAGAAAAAGGTTTATTAATTACTCTGGAATGAATACATAATTTGAACATCTTTGAACCTTGTGTGGTGTGAAACGGCCCAAAAGAAATATTTACATAGAAGTACTATATAGAATTTGTAAAATATATGGAAACTGAAAGTTTTTAACATGGCTAGAGATACCGTGTATCAGTTCAAAACTGCTTTGGAACCTAGGTTTAGGATTTCCAGAGCTGACACCACTGAGTTTTGGGACTTTATCCAAAAAGAGATGTGCCCTTGGTATTGCACATCTAGGTGCCAGAAGTCAGTATAGTTCAGAGGGCTGAGTTAGGCACTTTGTTCCTTATGTTCTAGATGGGAATGGTACATGAAACTGGACTGCGGAGCACACCTCTGGGAACAGCTAAGATGAACAAGGACATGAAAAGACAGTGTTAGGACTGAAAATGTCCATGGGTGAAGAGAAGGTCTGGAGTTCAATGCAAGTTTGCAGCAATTTAATGGCGAAATCCCATCAGCCTTGCAGAACAAAACCTGCAGTTCGCTCTCTGCATCTTTTCAGTTGGACAGCCCTGCAGAGCAGGGTGACTCCTTTCCCCATCTCTTTATAGCTGCAGGATGGATGTGAGCCAGCTAATTAACTCTTTATATGCTGAGACAGTCATCTCAAACTCTACCTTCTGTGCATAGGTTTGTCCTGTTCTGCCAATGAAGAAGGACCATTTACCAGTAGCACAATGAACCTTTAGGTTACTGATATTTTAAAGTTTTTAGGACTAAACAATGACTTTGAAAACAGCATATTAAGCTTTGATGCTGTTCACACTGTGTGAATACAGTTCTGAGGAATTTGCTTACCAGAGCTAGAATCTAACAGGATGTGATGTTCTACGAAAGTATTTTAGCATATCGGTATCATTTGCAGACCAGGTTAAAAAATCCCTTGGAAGAGATTGTTGCTTTTATTATCTAAAATGCCTTCTAGACCCTGTGTATTCAACATTTCTGAAAATCCATTTTATCTTTCTTTCTTATTATCCATATTACTATGCCAACAGATAATTAGAATGCAAAATGAAATGAAATATTATCCCTTAGAGATGTGTTTGTAATATAACCCACAATGCACATGACAGGCTTGAGCAATGAATGAGCTCAGAGAAACTGAAGCATATTTTATACCAGTTTTCACAAAGTATGACTTCCGTTTAATTCTGACATATTTGGTAATATTGCAGTGGACAGAAAACCCAGATTTGTCATGATGTTCGGGTTAAAGACTCAATTATTTACTCACCGAAAGTGGGAAAAGCATAATACAAAACAAGATGGAATACTACCTCTTGGAATTCTTAGCTGTCAAAAATATTTATTTTTTAATAATATTCAGAGATAAAAATTGTCAATTGATAACATATTTTGAGTATTTAAAATAGTAACGTAACATGCATTATAAATTACTTTTAAGAGATGAAAGTTCATTTGCCCCTATAAAATGAATTGCAAACAACACATCTTGGACTAAAGGCCAAAATTTTAATCTCCGTCCCACAGTAAAGTTTATTTATAGGAATAATTAATGCTAGGTCTAATAGGTACTCACCTAAATGTCATTCTTTCTATGACTTTCATTGCAAAAGAAGAGTTTCTTTGGTCCCACAGTATGGTATCTATATACAATATTTCAAACCTCCAAAATGTTATTAATATAGATTCTTTGTATATTAATCCTACTCTTAGGAAAAATAGCAGTTTTAGTAATACCTGGAAAACAAGTAAATTTACTAGACTCTGAAGGCGGATTTTTTCCTGCTATGAACCTAACAAATCATCCTTTACAGCACTATGTTCCTGTCCTGCCAGCAGAAGGAACATGACCGAAGTAGAGCCTTAGTCAACATTGTTCCCTCTGAGTTTTATCTATTGGTAACTACAACAGGCATTTAATGAGCGTGAAAATTGCCTGTCTCTGAGATGAGCCAGTGAGAAAAGCAGAGCAAACAACATAAACAGAGAAAAATCTCTGAGGAGCAGAGTAGGCTCTCAGTTAGGGCAGTTTTGCTACCTTCCCTGAAAAAAAAAATAGATAAAGTGCTTATTCAGTATAATTAGGGAGGTCTTTTGGGTGATCGTTTTTCAGTCCATAACTCATGAAGTATATTATCTGTTAGGAGTGGTAGTTGGTTAGACTGTAGCATTATAACTTCATGATCAGGCATTTAAATTACAGGGTTTTGTTTTGTTTCATGACTGGATGATTGAAGTTTTACTATCAGGACCAGAAATCCATTAAATTGTCTTTTTAATAGGGAGGGAGTGTTGTAGCTTATAAAGAAGAAAAAAAGACACAGGCAGGCAACTGGATGTTGTTATAATTACTAGGGAAAATATATTATTTTAAAACCATCTGGGTAAAGTGAGATTTAATTTTCTCTATAGTTACAGACAGCTAAAGGACTGCTGTTGACAAGCAGCATTCATGTTGCCTGTAAAGCTCTGGACTAGATGATTTTATGTGAGCTGTTTTAGAATTACACACGTTACATTATAATGGGTAAAAACGTATGAATCCTACCAAAGAAGCCAATTGTTTTTCTTCAGTGAACTGCACTGATGTGGTTAATAATCTCTTGGATCTAGAAGAACACTTTTCTGGAGACGTATTCCCCATTCAATACAGGTTTTTAAAATGCCTCTGAGACATTTCCTGTTTTTCCACATGCAAGGAGTGCACACCATCCCCTCCATCAATAATCACACACACAGCTTGCTACAACGCAAAGTGCAAAGCTCAGTCCCAGCTAGGAAGGAGCTGCTTTCTCATTCAGTCAATCGTCTGTATACCAGTCACTCCAGAAGTCTTCTTGCTGATGGGTTAAATTAACTGTTCAATACAGAATGATATTCTTCTCCTGAATGCCTTTCAGCACAGTCAGCAGCATATGTGTCCACATTTTCCTTCCTTTAATCTGTAGAGAAAGTCTGGGATGCCTGTGTAACTTCTTAAATGTGAATATATTGTAACAAATCTTTGGAGATCTTTGGCACTCAGGTGTGATCCTTAGTTTTGCCTGGTGTGCCAGAGCCTTGCTGGTTACCTCTGGTTCAAATGATAGATTATCTCTCCTGGACTTAGGCTGAGAGTTCTCAACTTGTAACTAGTGTCTTCTGTGGGGACACACTTGGAAGAAATAATGATTTGTTTAGAAGAAATACAAATTTGCCTTAAAAAAGTTTTTCAGGCGTCAGGTTGTTCATCACAAAAATTTCCACAGTTATAAGGGTGCAAATATGGTTGAGTCAAGTTTGGTATAAATTTTCGTGGTGTAGATTTTTTAATGGTTCTTTCAATATTTATTACAAGCCAGAATAATGAAAATGCATGTTCAACCACTTACAGTCCTCAAAAATGAAAAATGCCATTTCTGTTCTGCAGTCCTTTGAGTCTCCTGAGATGTTATCATTGTGTACCTACTCCAGGAAGTCTAAAGAACCCTTTACAAATCATTATTTTATGCCTATTTTTAAACTAATATGAGGCAGAGAAAAAGAAAACAACAAAATCTGAAGTCATGCAGATCTGTAAAGCTTCTCAAAATAACATTGTTGATTACTTTACTAGAAGAACAGAACAGAACAGAAGAGTGGTGGTTAGAGGAATTCTGTACCAATGTAACTCCTTTGAGAGTTATTGATTGCCTCAGAAAATGAGAATCAAAAATGCATTGAATTGAAATACTAGCTAACTAACCCCAGATCAATTTTCTCTTTACTAAGAAGTCTTGTAAGCAAAATTATAAAGGAATGCTTTAAATAGGAACAAACTATGGAAACAGAAATATAGAGGGTCAGGTTTTGGTAGGAGGGAGTTATCATTTCCCCAAGAAAGAAGAAAAGTTTGGAGATACTAAAATTATAACAATTACAAATGATGACATTAAAACCAATAAAATGTTTATTAAAAACTTCAAAGTCAAAATAGAGAGGAAATAATATGGCTTGGAATTTATTAAATGCAATACATAAAATAAAATGTAGCTAAATACAGGCAAAAATCCATGTCAGGAGAAGTAAGGATAATTTTTTTGAAGTTACATTAGGAATGAAGAATGGTAAAATTGTTCATAAACAATGTAAAAAGCCTACATGTCCAATAAATGTTTCTGCTCTTTTTTTGAAAAATAACAGAGTTGTGTGATTTGTTTTCAGAGGAAGACTATACACTTTTCAATTTTATAGTATCCAAGAGACATGTGATTCATGTCTATTCAGAGCTAGATATCTTAAATATCAGCCAGTTTTGATAAATTGAATCCAATCTGAGATAATCTTTGGTCTTTTAATATATCACGGAAATTCAAACAGAAGGAGAATAATTCCCTTGAATTTGAAAAGAGAGAGGGCCTGAAGAACTGTTGGCTGGCCCCACTAAAATTAAAGGGAGAAGGTTGGAGCTTGGTAGAAGCAGTAGCTGACAACAAAATCAAAACATAAGAGTACAGCAGACATAAGTCGTCCAACAAATTTTTTGAAGAGTAAGTCCTATTTCCATTCTATGAGGTTAGAAAACTGGTTAATAGCAACAGCATAATAAACTTTAATATGTTTGGTATGACCATAAGAACATTAGTACTCCAGAGCACTGCTAAAATTCATGTTAAATGGATAATGAAGAGTCCAGTTGAGAGCTATTGCCAGTGGGTATTTGCCTTGAGACAGAAGTCCTGGGATGATTAAGAACAGGCTGACACTGAGCATTTTCATCAGTGAAGGTGTCAATAATAAATGTTGCCTAAAATGTGAGTGTAAATGCCACAAGGACTCGTGGAAGAGCCGTGTGAGGTTCATCACACAGAAGGGTCTGTATCACATGATACAACAGAATC
Source organism: Rhagologus leucostigma (assembly GCA_013397725.1). NCBI lineage: Eukaryota > Metazoa > Chordata > Aves > Passeriformes > Rhagologus > Rhagologus leucostigma. Next base: position 279,901 of record VZTD01001553.1, read on the forward strand.
CATTAAAAAAGAAAAGAAGGAAAAGGAGATTTTAAGAGAAATGTGAAAATCTCAAAGAGCAACAAGTACCTATAGAAGTGGGGATGCTGCACTCCTAAGGAATGACTTGTAAATTATCCAGGAATCCAAGGGAGAAAGAAAGCAGCCCAGTAACTGATAGAGGCTGTGCCAGAAGGATTGAATAGAGCTCCCAGATGAAGAGGCAAGTGACTAACTTCTAAGAGTAGAAGTAGGGAGATAATGCTGTTTTTGGGGACTGACAGTCAGAGCATTAATAGAATTTCCTTGTACAATTCTGATGTGCACATTTAACAAATGCTTTGTTGGGAAAACAGTGGGAAGAAATTTTGTAATATAAATGAGGTAAAAAAAAAAAGTTGGACTAAAAATTCAGGCGTAAGGTAACAGATAACATAAACAATTGCTGAATGCAGAGCACCAAATTGTTGCTTGCATTATTTGATTTATAGAACTTGACAAAAATTCCCTGTGAAATGCAGCAAGGTGGTTCTTGCCTTTGCAAACACATTTTCTATAACATAAAACAGTCGATGTGAATTCCCCAGACTAAGAATGGAGAAAGGCTAACATTTTCTGTTATTTATTTTTAACTGCCACATTATTAAACAGAACTGAAACAGCTACAGTACTGATGTCAGGAATGCAGAACTCAACACTTGTTGAAATGAACACAAACATTCCTACTTCTTACCTGTCTCCAGCTACTATTGTGGTGCAGAGTTAACATCAGTGAGGTCCAGGTCCATAAGTGAAGCTTCTAGATGATATTATAATGCACATAATAGCTAGCAATAATAATGAACTATAGCCCCTGGTGTGTTTCTTTGGAAAATGAACTGTGATTTGCCTGCCTTCGATATTTTGAATTCCTATTTAAATTCGTCTGAGGAAAATGAAATTTTTATGAAACCAAGTTTGTTCTTATTCTCATACCTAGTGAAAAATATCTACAGTAAATAAACACACAGAATCACATAATTCAGTGTAATTGGACATTTTTTGTTTTAATAGGATTCATAGGACAAAAAAAAAGGCCCAGGGACAATGACTTCTCCAATATTTTTTTAATATATTTTTTAATTTTTTTTTTTTTACCTAACCTATGTAGAATGTCTCCTCAGGAGTGCATCCCTTCAACAGAGACAGTGATCTAGTCTTTGCATTCCAGACACCAAAGTCTAAAAATCATTCACTGTAGAAATTGCTTTCAATAGTGCCTTTTTTACAGCCTTTCTTTAAGAGTTATGGATGATTTTGTTTCTAAGTGAAGGTGGGAAAAAAAAGGGAATAAGAGTTTTATGTCTCATTACTGAACAGACTATTTCCTTAATTAGCCTTTTCTTAAATTCTATGGCACCTCTCTAGTTTAGATGCACTCATTTTTATCTATGTATTTATCTGGAGGCATTTAACTAGATGGCCCAAACAGTGATTGTGTAACGAGCTATATAATTGATTCAGGATATGTACTTAATAGCAGGCAGGTGGTTGAGGTAACCTATTATTACTGCAGGATTAGATTTCAGTAATGTGTTCCTTGTCCTGTCTATTTTTTTCCCTGAGAGAACAATGGCTTGAGTAGCAGGTTGAGTAACTGTTCTCACAGATGCTTCTTGTGTATCTGGTGGATCTGGGCTCAGTTAGTACTTAGGTCCAAGGACGTGGTGTAAATGATGAACCAAAGCATTATGCCTTAGCATTTTGCACAGTAATTACCCAAACTGAATAATTTAAAATACTCCATTGCTAGATTTAAAATATGAATGATAAGCAGCCTGCGTAAAATTGCTTGGAGAAATATGGCTGCTATTGCCAAGGCTTTCCTTAGTCTGTAAGAGAGTCTGTACGGTCGTGTGCATAAGGTTACTTGCAGCAGGGAGAGTCCTCAAACTGAGGTTTTTGAGTGTCTATCTTCTGCAACAGTAAAAATTGCTGACTTTTTTTTTCCTGCTTTCATTCCTTTCTCTGATTCAGCTCTATCTACTGCTTTCAAAACCTCTGCCCCTCTACACTGCCTGAAATCCCAGCTTCATACCTCTGTGTCCGCCCACGTAGGATTTTGTGCTCAGAAGGCTTCTCAATATCAGATTATCTATAACATTCAAAGTAGAAGGTTGATTCCATGCTCTTCTGCTTCAAAGGAATAAAATAAATCTGGACTTAGAAAAAAAAACCTAATATGCAAAATATTTTCACACTTATTATACCACTTATTTTGCAATAGTATACACTAATGAAATAAGCACATAAGTCTTTCTCTCTGTTTATTCCACTACAGATGAGCTGACTTGATTATGCAGACACATGTGCTTATCTCTTCTGATTTTCCAGGAAACCATATTAAAAGTGCTGGAAGCGAGAAGTGCTCCAGCTAGAAGCTAAAGCATTGAAGTTATGTGATTGCTATAAGAACTTACACTGTAAGAAAGATTTAATGTTTTCTTTTCAGACCTAAGTGCAGCATGTTCCCATCGTAGTGATTTTTACAAGATCTTAATAATTAATAGACTAATATAAAATTTGAAATAATAGATAGGAGGCTATAATAATATTACAGATGGCATTAGTGTCAGGTGTTAGCTCAAAAAGGGTGAGAAATATCCAATTTTGAATAAAGATCATTCTTGAAGTACAAGGCCACAGCTTAGATATTCCTTTTACCACCTTTATCACAGTCAGCTAGAAGTGTTCTGGTAAGTAGATGGCTGATATACAGGATTATTGTCCCACATCCAGCTTGCTGCCTATGGTATTGTATTGCCTGCTCCATCAGAGATCTCATTAATGGTCTGGTCTGACCATCTCCATGGTAACAAGGAAAAAAATGCCATTTTTCCAGCATCCCTGCCCAGCAGTGTTAAGTAACACCCACCTTTGGTTCAGTGTGAGCACTGTGGCAGCCAGCACAAAACCTTCATCACTCCCCACAGATCCTCTTCTCCCCATGCAGCTACGGGTGCAGCGAGGGGTATTCCCTGTGACCAAAGGAGAAGCTTCTGACCCCCTTAAGGAGCATAGATGTTGCAACTCTAATTTCTGTGGGCACGTCTGTAAAATAACCACAACTTCACTTTGTGTTTGCACTGACTGCAGCTCTGTGCACCTGCCACAGAACCTGCGCCTCTGCAGCTCCAGCCTGCCCAGACGCACTCAGGGATCTGCTGTGAGTGGTAGGATGGGACCCCTGCAGGCATGCTGCCTCTTGGCACTGCTCTGCTGCACCAGAGAGCATCCTCTTGAGCTAAGCTCTCTTCAGCCTTTGGGCAGCATTTCCTCTTCCTCTCTCACTAATGGTAACTGAGGACTGTAGCCAAAATCTATTCATTTTGCTGAGAAGGTTTTAAACTCCTCCAGAGATTTTCAGATCGATCACAACTGTTTTCTTCTACAGTCCATTATGTAGGTTGCTTTGCAGAAAATTTGTCTTCATATTTTGGACTCACTACCCTACTATTTCCAAACTCTACAACAATTTACGTCAGCAACCCCACTGCATAGGTCTGGCATGTGGCTAATGCTGGAATATTGTTTATGTTTATTGTAACCTATAAAAACATAAGTAGTTTTTTAAATTACAGTCTTTTAACTGTACATATTCAATAAAAACATTGGAAGCAACTAAGAAGTCTTACTAAAAATAACTTCCCTTTTTTATAACTGAAACCAAGTCATTGTTTACCAATATTCTGCTGTCTTAATTATGTGCTGTCTTTAATAGGGTAACTGCAAGTCTGCAATTAAATAATTGGATCTGAAAATTTTCATCCCCTCCTCCAAACAAATTAACAAAAAAATGTAATTCCAACTTCTGAAGAGATTTCTACATGAAAAAATCTGTCGGTATGGATGTACTTTGTATTGGGACTTCACCTGAACCTCAGCAACATTGAGTTGTGTTTATAGTAAAACCAGCCAGTACATATTTGCCTTTAAATATCTGTTGCTCATTTCCACCTTCACCTCTGCAGATGTGCACACACATGTTTTTGTATATAAATTAATAATTGCCGTTAATGCTTATCCTGTACTGTAAAGGTATCTCTTCACAGAAGACTTGTGCGCCTGTGAGTATGATCACTGGTTTTTGTTGTTTGGGGTTTCATTTGTTTGTTTTTCCTGCATATAAGTAACTACAGGTTGTTTGCATTATTCAGTTTGTCTCAATAATTCAGGCTTTCTAACTCCTGGGAAATTCCCCACTCTGTCCGACTGGGCACTGCCTTGTAGCTCTGCAGAGTTTTTTCGCAGAGGCACCTGCAGCAGTGCCAGTCAGCTAAAATGGTGCTGAATAAGTTCATGCTCTGGTGACATTTTTCTTTCAGTTTCTTATAGTCTTTCCTTGATTTGTGATCTTTTCAAATTAGCTGGCTTTTTTTTTTTCCTTTTTCATTTGATTAATGCTGTGTAATACTAAACCTAGGATGGCTCGTATCTTTACTTCATGTATATTCTATCCCTTGTGACAGTGATCATCACCACTTTACAGACAATAGAATATCATGAGATGATGTCAAAACTTTTTTTGTTTTCATTATAATGAATGGTCATTAGCTACAATAAAAGAAGATACAATTCACTGTTTTTGTAATATTTTAACAGGATTAAAATTTGTGTCATCTGTGATGTCAATATTCTGAAATATTTGGCTTATATATATAAAATTTCATTATATTACAGTGTGTTCCCAGAAAACCTACATGTTTTTGAAGCCTGTGACAGACTGGATACAATCAAAGAGCACATCTTGTAAGAAGCTGGATTTAAAGTGTCATTCCAGTACATGCTGAAGAAAGTAATTGCATTCACTTGTGCCTCCAGTTGTGTCAACATTACTCTGTCCTCCGCTTTGCTTCAGATAAGGGATCTGAAATAAAGCTGCAAAAGGTGACCTGAAAATAGATTTATTTTAATCCAAACTGTGGGTAAGTAGAAATTAAACATTCCAGTCATCCAAACTTAAAAGGGTTTTAATCTCATTTGCTTAAGCCTCCATCTTGTCCACCTCACCGTGAAGTTTTTGCCCTGCATCTCTTCAACCCTGCCCTGAGCTGCCAGATGCCTGCCTGCAATGCTCTTACAAGTCATCCAAACCCTTTAAAAATCAGTAGCACTCAGCTGAGCAGAAACTCTATCACACTCTATGCTAAAAACCTGATTTCTGGTGGTACTCACAAGACAGCAGAATATCCTGAAGGGTTAGCAGGCTATTGATGGCTTCCTGAGTTGAAGCCCCCACTGCACCTGCTCCTATGCTTTTCTTGCAACTAATCATCCACCAGGAAACACCAAAAATGTACTCCATTCCTCTGGATGGGGAGAGAAGGGTGCTGGGATTCAGCTTGTGCCAGTCTCAGAAATTTCATGAGTAATTAGTATCATCAGCTGGTACTAACAGAGCAGGAGGAAGGGTGATTAGGATCCCCATGCCTACTGCATACACTTTTGGTTAAGGCTTTGCTTGAATCCTAATTATAGGTAATCCTAGAGCATTTTTAGGGCATTAACAGTGCAAGTTTTAACTAAATTAAATTGAATTATTCTTAGCTCTTTGTCAGCTGCGGAAATCCATGAAAGCATCACATAGTATTTTATATTGACTTATGTGGAGCATTTTCCATTACTTTCAAAGTGTCTATCAAAGCTGATTGTTTGCCAGGTTCTGGCCCTACTGCATGGAATGGCAAAACATCCATTCATCCCAGGCAGGATTTTACCCTCAAGTGAAGAGAGGAGAGCTCTGTACTTCTCAGGTTTAGGGACCAATAGATATTTTTTTACCCAATCTGTTAATATTTGTCGTGTCAAAGATCCTGAGTGTGACTATGCTTTGAAGCTTATATATATTTTAAAATGTTGTCAGTGATGGGAAGTACAGCAACGATTATGGCTTTTCATGAAGTACCTTGACATTTGGTGTACATCAGAAAGTAATAAAACAGAAGAATCTGCAGATTCTATGATGTGGGTTATTAGTATAATGGCCCTATAACCTGGAACAAGCCAGTGTTCTGGCAGAGTTATGTTAAACTGTCTCAGTGACATCATGTCCTGGAGCCGTGCATGATACATGATGTACCATCTTAATTATATGTCAACATTTTAAGACAGGCACTTTTTTTCCTTGCATTTACAGATTATACCAATCACAGAATAGCTGAGTTTGAAAGTCATCTGTGGTTATGATCTAATGCTACTGCCTTGCTCAGAGCGTGGTCAGTGAGAGCAGATGGCTCAGGATCATACCCAGCTCGGTTTTAAATATCTCCAAGGCTGGACACTCCACAGCCTTTCTGGGAAATCCTCACAATAAAATAAAAATTTAAAATAATAATAATAAAAAAAATTACACGGTGTATTTACATGGAATTTTCTGTATTTCAGTTTATGCTCACTGTCTCAAATCCTGACATAGAACACCACGGAGAAGAACCTGGTTCCATTTATGTAACATAATATCAATATAACCTGAAGCATAGCTTTCTATACTTATTTAGCCTGAATCATAACTTCTATACCTATATAACCTGATACTTATATAACCTAAATCATAACTTTTGATACCTATAGAACCTGATATGAATAACCTTTTATACAATGTAATGGCTAGTATATGGTTAACTAGTTGCTTAAATGCAGAATAGACAAAAAGAAAGAAAAAGCTCACCAGATGTATAGTTTCAGGGATAGATAAGTGTAGTACTAATGAGAAATTGGCAAGTGCAAAGCCGATTAGCCACAAAACAAAGAATTTAGGCCGGTTAAGACCAGATGGACCAAGGAGCACTGTAACCACACATGCCCCAAAGACAAAGTTGAAAAGTTCAAGTGTGAAGAAGACTTTAGAAGCCTTCATCAAAGACCTCCAAAGACCCCTGAATTGGGGAAGTGCAAGCGCAGTGCAAAAAATTATCTAATAACTATGAGATCATGCTATGTAAATTAGTTCTGGCACGTATGAGATGATGTAATGACATAGCAACATTAAGAAAAATTTACTGTATAAATATATCGCAGCACTTGACAAGGGTGGGTGAGTTAAGAGAAGTAATCCTCCTCACCACCAGCGCTGCAGTAAACAAATACCTGCTCTATAGACATGGGTCTATAGGGATTTATTTCCGGCCTATCTTTCGGGCATCAATCTCCTCTACTCTTCACATCAGGTATTGATACACATGGATAAGATCCCTTGATTTATCCTTCTCCTCACCTTCCAGGCTGAAGAGTGCCAATTCCTTCAACCTCCATGTATGAGGGATGCTTTTGTCTTTTAATCATTTTTCTGACCCTTTGACTGGTACTTTTCAGAAGCTTCATGCCTGCCCTGTGCTGGGGAGCCTGGAGCAGGACACAGAACTCCAAATGGAGCACTGAGGGTGAGATTAGCATGTTGTGTCTAATAGGCATTGACACAACTTTCAGATGTGTAAACTTGAGTGCTGCAGTGCTGGTGACCTCAGTGATGCCTTAGGTTTTAACTTTTATGTTTTTCAAATCCTGTATCGCCTAGTGTGTAACTCTGAAGTTTCTTGTAGCCTGTTAGCTGCTGTTCTCTCACACCAGTTAGACACAAGAAGCCTCTCTGAGTTTGCGGTCCAAGGACACCCAGATTGTCCTAGGCCCAAAATTTGTAAGCCAAAATCTTAGAAGCGGGAGTAAACCTGGGGAAAATTACATCATTAACTGAAGTTTTAATTGGAGAATTAACCCTAACATGCAAATGAACCAAATTTAAATTGTGAAGAACTCGTGACTCAGGGTCCATTTGGAAGCAGCCTTTGGCCTGCCCAGGGTGTACCTTTGAAGGCCCTTCAAATAAATACCTACTTTTATTCCCTTATTCCTGTCTAGTCTCTGGTTTTTAGGTGGCCATCTCAGGCATCATCAATACCATGATTGATGGATCGAGGTATCGAGGCAGGATCGAGGGATCCTGAGGCAGGATCGAGGGAGATTTACCAACAAACTGCTAACAGCCAAAATACAGTTTCCTGTAAGGAAAAAAAAGTGCTAGATGATACTAAGATAGGTGGTGTTTGTATGAATCAAGTAAGACTGTCTTTGTGATAGGAAATAATCTGCTTGTCATCGATGAGATAAAATGTGACTTGCATTCCACAAAACCAAAATGACAGAATGTATGAGAGTGACATTCCAGACTGAATTGTCAGGGACTTGCTGTCATTTCCACCCCTTTGCATCTGCCTGGACTGAGTTAGTTATTCTTAGCCATCTCACATAGATTGGTATCTCCCAGGATGACAACTCAACAGCTTGCCTTGGCAGCTTTCTCTAGTTATTTTTTGTTTGTTTCTTTCTTTCAGTGTAAATTCCTTACTGATTGTTTTCTTTGAATTATTCCTCCTCAGCTTTTCTGAATCATTTTTGTGCTTTATTAGGAGACAATAGCAAATGTCATCTTCATTCCTGACTTCGTGTTCTTCTTCTTCCCTTCTTTCAAGCTCTTAGAAGTAAACATTACTTTCCTTTTTATTTTTTTTTCCCAACCACTGCCTTTATAATTTTCATCTTTGAGCAAATTCTCTAAGGCTCTACAGATTCTTGTGGGAGACTTTCTGTACTGTGTAATGTTGCAGCTTGATAGCAGCAGAAGGAAAAAAAGTTCTTTTGTGATCAAGTTGCTGCCAGTCTCTGGTACACCCAGCAAAAAAAAAACCCTACCGTCATACCAGCTGAGCAAGATGTGATGGTCAAAGTGCCAACCCTCACCTAAACATAGTTTGCACTATTAACCCAGAGTAAACCTGCAAATTCACTCACACCTAGGGTGATGGTGACTTAGAAAATCTGCTGGAAACTTATTTCCTTCTCCTCTCCACTCTCTGAAGGAGAAGAGGTGGCATGTGGGGAATTTTGCTTTTGCCTGGGAATTATTACTGCTCTTGGAGAAACATCAAAATAGAGTACTTGTTTTGTACACCCCCATGATGCTTAAACTGCTGATGGGGTGGATTTCAACCAGGTTATCAGGCTCACCTGAGGTACAAACTGTTTTTCCCTCCTAGAAAACTGCAATTTCCTTCTTTCCCAAGGAACTGAGTTTCCTGGCATACGGCCAGTCAAGGTTGTGCTGGTGCTTAGGAGCAATAAAATCTTAATCCAGCATGGCTAAATCCTTGATTGTTCATTTCTCATAGCCCTGGGCAAAATCAAATAGAAGTTTTCACACAAGATATTTTCTTTCCTTCATATCAGAATACGACTAAAAAGATGGTATTGACTTCTCACTTTCTGTGTAATAAGCTTTGCTGCACTTTACTAACGTTATCTCCAGCTGTTAGACTATATTCTCAGTAGAGCCTGTGGGAGAACACAAGAATTCTGAAGTTTGTCCATGTTCACAAATAATTGTGTTTAAATCTACATGATGCTCCTTAGAGAAAATAACAGCATGAGTCTTGCCTCTCCAGTCTCCAAAAACTGAAATAAGAGCAGTTGCATTTTCTGTCAGGAAAAGGCATGTTTGTGTGTAAGAGTATGGTTTACAGCTTGAGAGCTTATATATTAGGGGTATGGAGGAGCAAATGTCAGGGGGGAGGCTACTTCCTCTAAAACTGTGAAAACTCTGGACCTTGGTTTAACACATCCTCCAGGAAGCAAGTGACAGTAATAAATAAACTGAGTATTTAATGAAGCAGTGACCTAACCAACTGTTTGTATCAGAACATTGATGGCAAGCTGCAGAGCCATTTGCACTAATTTAGACAGACTCTGGGAAGCAGTAGGACTAAAAATTGTTTCCAGTATTCCTTTATTGCTGCTCTGGCCTACTGGTGTTCCCAACAAGAAGGAAACTTGAACCAACAACATTACATGGGGTCTAATGTCTGACAACACTAGGAAGGAAACATTAATTTTTACATTTTAACTTCTTTGAGAGAATTTTAAACTTAAGGGGTTCTGGGATGAGACTAGGGGGCAGATCCCCCTTTTTTTCCTCTAAATATTCCTCCTATTGAAAAGAACTGTCGAGGAGACAGGAGAAACATTACATCAGATACTCTTACAGAAAGCAAAACATGAGATCTTGTATTAATTTTCTCCTCAAAATCTCAGTTTAAATAATTTTTTTTCTTTAAAACAGAAGTCAAAAAAATATTCATTCTCCTGTCTGTGAATATATGGCAGTTAGGAATCCAAAAATAGACTATCAGCAAAGAAATGCATTCTGCATAATTGCTTACCTAAACAATGGCAGGTAAACCTGCAGTATCACTACTGCAGCTGGTCAGAAGTTGTAAAGATCTTAAGAGTTTGGAAACTTTATTGAAATTTGAAGCAGAAGTTTAAATGAATCTGTGAATTCAAGCAGTGTCTGCCCTCTATTTTTATAGCATACATCCAAAGTGTTTAATTAAAACACTGTTGCAAGAGAGTCATATAACCAAAGAAAAGCATCTGTTGGAAACAAATAATGTTAACACTTGGGTACCGTGATTTATTAACCAAGCATAATGAAATTATCAAATCAATGTAAGGAATTCTATAACTTTCGATCTCTATAGAATGATCACCATGTTTTAGTCAGGCTGCTGAGAAAAAAATTACTCATTTTAAGCCTCTTAAAAACTTCAGCTATGGTGTCTAGTGAAGATTTGATACCTCATGTGTACATGTGCAGAAACCAGAAAGGGCTGGTTCAGCACAGAGGACCCCAGGGTGCTGCGCTTTAGGACACTCAGCTTCCAGCTGTGTCAATGCTTGGCAGAATACGCAATGTCTAAATCAGCACATGTGTTTTTGTGCATGGCAAGATTAATCTTATAGGAATGTGCCAGTACAGTGACTAGAGAGCTTTGCAAGGCTGGTATCAAATACCACGTACATCTAAAATCTCAATCACCATCAGCATCCTCCCACCCTTTTCTGTCCTGCTGGGAAGCATCTCCTCTGCTTTACAAAGGTAATTCTTGTGGTCCTGGGCTCTTCTGTACTGTATTAAAGAAATATTTCGAGTTAAGGACTGAGAATGGAAAACTGAGCTGCTGCTTTTCACAGTTTCTGCATGATTCATTGGTGGGGAGGCAAGGAGCTTGTTCATCCACAGCTACATCCTGCTGCTTTGTATTAATGTAAGACAAAATTATATCAGGGCCTGGTATCACAGCGGGACCTACTGAATCTGCAGGGTATCAGACTAAGATACACCTCATGCTATTCATTTGCCTTGTGCAGCCAAAATCAGGTCATTTGAACAGATCCTAATCTTGTTAAGGGCAACCACAGCATAAACATTCATTTCAGACAAATGGGTATCAGCAAAGTAAATAGGCATGGTGCTGCTAATTGTAACTGCTAGTCTGTATGTTACAGATGCAAAACATCTTGTGTATATTAGCAGCATTGACCTTTGCAATAAAAAATGTAAATTTAACACTGCAAACTCATTCAGAAAACCTGCATTACAAAAATTTTTTAGAGCATGTATTTGCAGTAAGAAGCGAAAAAAAAGTGATCCATAATTTTCAGATAAGTGAAAAAAATATTTCTTTTGGTTTTGGTGCCCTGATCTTGTTTAAGTGCATTCTTACACATTTTCTAGCTTTTGAAAATGAAGTAATTCATGATTTTTAATAGAAGATGCTAGCTATCTTGGTGTCCAAACAAAGATAGAAGACAAATGCCAGTGTTTTAAAGCTCTTGAAAACATTTACATTTTCTTCAGGTTAAACGCTGTTGTCAGTGTATCAAATCCAAGTATGTTACATGGAGCAAGCCTCCATCTCTTCTCACGGCCACTCTGTCCCCATGAAGTGTTTGCAAACCTGAACACTGATTTTTACAAGCACCTCATACTGAAATAACCGCTTGCAGTTCAGCTTCATCCCCATAGGTGCCCAATCTTGTCCTCAGTCAGGCACCGAGGGAAAAATTTGTGCTGCACATTTGCCAACTGTCTTTCAGGAGCAGGGAGAGGCACAGACTGGGAAGGGGTGAGGGGGGAACCTTGAGAGGGGCCTGGACAAGCTCAAGACACGGGCCCATGGGAACCTCATGAGCTTCTCATCTCATGAGGAATCTCATAAGACCCAGTGCAAGGGGCTGCACCTGGGTTGGGGCAACCCCCTGTACCAACACAGACTGGGGCATGAATGGATTGAGAGCAGCCCTGCTGAGAAGCGCTTGGGGGTGCTGGTGGGTGAGAGGATGATGCTGGACGTGAGCTGGCTTACAGTCAAGAAAGACTTTATGCTGGACTGCATCAAAAACAGTGTGGCCAGCAGGGCAAGGGAGGGGATTCTGCCCCTCTGCTCTGGTGTGGTGGGACCGCAGATGGAGTGCTGCATCAGCTCTGGGGTCCTTAGGACAGGAAGGACATTGACCTGTTGGAGCAAGTCCAGAGGAGGCCACCAAGATGATTAGAGGGATGGAGCATCACTCCTGCCAGGAAAGGCTGAGAGAATTGTATTGTTCAGTCTGGAAATGGGAAGGCTTAGGAGTGACATAAGTTCTGCCTTTCAGTACCTGAAGGGAGCCTACAAGAAAGATGGAGAGGGACTTTTTACAAGAGCATGGAGTGACAGGACAAGGGGGAATGTGTTCAAACTGAAAGACGGTAGGTTTAGATTAGATACTGGGAAAGAATTATTTACTGTGAGGGTAGAGAGTCACTGGAAGAGGTTGCCCAGAGAGTGGGATGCCCCATCCATGGAGTTCAAGGCCAGGTTGGGTGGGACTCTGAGCAACTTGGTCTAGTGCAAGATGTCCCTGCCCATGGCAGGGGGTTGGAATGAGGAGAAATTGAGGTCCCTTCCAACTGAAACCTTTCTATGATCCTGTCATTGTAAAATTCAGCAGTCTCCTCAATGGACCTCCACACGAGTGGTAAACGGTGGAGGGAAGGAGACAGGAAACAGGTGGGTAGGGTTAGTCGTTTGCTGTCTGTGCTGTAGAAAAGAGCCCACCACAAGTTTTTAAGAGCTTCTTCAATTGCTTGCACTGCATAATGAGGGAGTGCTGGAGAAGTGATATTTCAGATATAAATGCAAAGCATAAGCCTGTGGTTGAGGACAGGATGCATAGCGTTTTATTTAAGGTTCTACCTAAATGCACAGTCTACCTCCATTTAGTTGTATATGACCTTAAATATGTGGTCTTCCTTTCATCCAAACCCTCAGTGATTTTCCTCTTGAACCTCATTCTTTGTTCTTTTCAGAAATGCAATAAGTACTCCAACTTAATGCATTAAATATGAAAGGACTTACTGAAGGGACCCAACTTATAAATGATTCAAAAGGCCTTATGGTGGAAAGCATCTATTTGAAAACATTTATTATTAATTTCACAGTTTAGATGAAGTTCCTATAAGGCAGTCATTTATTAAATATTGACTTCTGTTCAGTCTACCAGATATGCTTATCTGTATGACAGCACCTATAACCAAAGAGGAGCAAAACACCAAAATGTTCCAGTCACTGATTTAAGTAATGAATAGAAAGTGCTTATTTTGCTAAGGTACTACCAAACTAACCAAAGCATTTAGTTGAGACAACGTACATTGTGCACTGTGTCACTAAAGCAAAGAATTACTTCAGAGTTAGAACAAGTGGAATTAAATGGAAAACAGGAAAAAATTGGCAAAATGTTATAAATATTAATTGAACTAAAGTATACTAATAAAGGACATGTCACCCTCAAAAAAACCAGATTACTTTGCAGACAAAGATTTCATAATCTGAACCAAAACTACTACTACTGCCTTATGGACGCAATAGCATCATTCTGAAAGGTGTACATGACGGTGCTGTGCCACTGCTAGTGGCATTGGTGCTCCTTCCTACCAGCCAGCTCTTTCTAGGCTGAGGAGATAGTAATTTACTCACAGCAAAAAGGTCACACAGGTATCATTTTGCGATAGACCGCAAACAAATGACAGTGAAGAATTAACACAATAATTAATTTTTGCTCACCTCTTTGAATAATTTTATGTTGTCCCGTTTGGCGCTGAATCAACAGAGCTAGAAGGTAAATTTATTCCAAAAATGAACAAGTGAGGTCAAGCTGTATGGAGGTGCGTGTAGATTGATGGGATCTTCAACAGCATACTAAATTACTCCTGATTTCTTAAACTGAAAATAGGACAGCTAATTGTCATTGTAGTGTAACAAAGCATCATAATTAATGTTAACTACATTAGCACCAAGATGAAAGGAAATAGATGGCAATGCAAACCTGCGAATTATTTAGATGTTGCTGCTGATGGATCTGTGTGAGGTGATCTGAATCCTTATTATAACTTTCCCACCTGCTTGGTAATGCTGGTCATTCTCTGGGATCACTGTTCCTGTGAGCTAGAAAGGAAAGGCCAGATCCATAAAGCAGGCCAATTTCAAGAAAGTTTTGTCCTTCAATCAGTTCCACGACTCTCAGGATGGATTGAGGGATCTGGTAGGGAGGGAAATTCTTTGCAGCAGTGAGGGACTTTCATGCAAGTGAGGGACACAGAAGGAACCTGCTGAGGGACACAGAGCAGCACATCCAAAATACTAATCTAGATCTGATTCCACACCGTACATAAAATACTTGTGAAATCAGTGTCAGAACTATTTTAAGACTTTCTACTCCACAATTATCCTTCAGTTCTGAGCATTACTGTGCTTCCTGATATTGTTTAAATTCTAATTTATCTCTTCATGTCCTGATCATGTCTTTGATTTTTAAAGTGTTTTTTCTTTTCATCGTTCTGTGAGAATATAAGTGTGATTAGATGTGGTGTTGTGAACACTGCAGTCATCAAATCAGATAGTCAAGACTAAAATAAAAAGTACTTTATGTACAGTAAGAAAATACTTAATTTCTTTTTAGCTTTTCTATTTAGGTAGCAGTAAAGCTTAGTCATGAGGGTGAAAAAAAATCAAATGTGTCAATATTAATGCTGAAATAATAGACTCCACTCTGATGTCATTTGCATTCACAGGAATTAAGGATGCTTTATTCTGCTACCCCATATTACAAATCCAGATAATTCTGAAGAAACCATCATGGATTTACAACAGTGTAAATGAAATAGGGACCTTAATAGCTTACGTTCCCACTCATCACTCATTGTCCACATGCATATTTCATGACCACCACTACCAGCTCATCAGCCACTTTGCCGTTTGTGAGGAGCTACTGCACTGTGTGTGTTTCTAACCTAAAACACTTTTCAGTCTTCTGCTGAAGGCTGATTGAAGACAAAGCAGGTGTCTCTATGAAGAAGTGCCTAGTGTCAAAAGAAGAGCTGTGTGCTCAGCCTGAAGATGCTCCTGTGATGAAAGGATATACTTTCAACCTGTGACTGCCGTGTGAGCAGCTGCAGCATGGTTGCCTGTGTCAATAAAAACACATTCAGTTTTCAACACCTCACTTCCTCTCATCTTTTGGGGGAGAGTGGTATTTATAACAAACACCTAATCCAACAAAAAGAGCGGCATTGAAAGGTGTTGCTTTACCTTAAGTGACAAACCTATTGCTATTCATCAAACAGCTTCCAGTATTATGGGAGTGCTGGATTGAACACCTCTTGTATCCAGTAAGATCTAGCACTTACCTCACGCTAGGTTCATCAGTACTGAACCTGCACTGTTGGAAGTGACAGCACTTAGGGTACTGTAAAATTGATCCAGCTGAGATGATAATACACCCTCTCCCTATTCACAGCTCCTTTTTTTGATTCAGCTAAAACTAACTTTTGACATGTGCGTATAACACAGGATGAAGTGATGGTCCAGAGACTTGGAAGCTGTAAAATGCAGAAAGCTGTAGAAGAGACAAACACTTGGTTTAAGAAGCTTAAATCCCATGGCTAGATGTTGTTATTCACAGTTAGAATTTGCTAATTGAGATAGCACCACTAAAGAAACTGTCCAGCTGTGAAACCAGTCATTAGCAGAGTTAGAAAAAAAGGCATCTTGAGGAGCCTCTACCTGAGGTGGCACCCACAGGGTTCAAGGGCCCAGAGGAAATGCTGGCAATGAGAGCAAGTCCAGTGCTGCACTTTCTTCGTTTTCATGCTTTAGTGATCCAGTTGAGTCCTTGGTATTATTGTAACATTTTTGAAGGACAAAGCATTTTCCGTGACTTAGTTTTTGAAAAATATTTACTTGGATTTGCAGAAAATTTTGTTTCTAAATGATCCTTTTAAAGTTCTGTAAGTCAGACCTCAGTCAAATTTAGAAGAAATCTATCCTTTCTCCTCTATTTATCTCCACAGGAAATATTTAGGAGAGAACACCAAATAAGCAAGTTGGAAACAGTGATCCACGGATATGTTTTAGAATTTACCCCATTTGGAACAAGAAAAGAGGGAGGAGATTGTAGCTCCGCTGAGCTGCAAAAGTGGTGCTCAACAAAGAACTGTCTGATGTAGGCTAACAAGAATAAATCATGAAGTGGATGTGAGAGGAAGCACAGATGCAGGAGAGGTGCTTACCTAAGGACAAGAAGAAAATGCAGTAGTCTTCAGTCCTCTCAAACAGGTTGAAAAAGCAGGATGCTGGCATTGTTGTTCATGATCACTTTCTCTAGAAACATGATGAGGTTGAAGGGCAGGGTACCCTTATGGCCTTTGTTGTGATAAGTTATTGATCGTTACGATAATTGTAGCTGACTTTGCACTGCAAGATGGTGAAAATGTTCTTATTCATAAGTGCATGACTGTCTCCTGACCATGAAAGTGGTTGTGCTTTTTTTTTGAGGGGAGACATTCTTCACGATTCCGTGGGGCTCTCCCTTCCTCTTCCTACAGTCATGTTGGAAAAGTCATCTGAGTGCTGTGGTGGAAGAGAAGCCAAAGAGAATTATCAATAATGTGGTGAGCGTATGAAACACTAAAAAACCAAGGAAAGTCTGTGGGAAAGGAAACGAGACCAGACAAATGTGAACAGTCTGTAGCTCACTTCTGTAGCTGTGAAGGGCTCTGCAGACACTCAGATCCAGATGAAGGGAAATGTGTTATTCAGGTTGAGAGCACACCTCTGCCCCAGTGCAACCTTCTGCTTGCATGGAGGAATTATCCAGCTGCCTCAAGGGGACAAAAGGAACCCTGGCTCTTTGGCCAAGACATGTTTGAAGTGCGTGTGGTTAACTTAGAGGTAATGCATCCATATCAGTCTTTCCTATTTGACAGCTTGCAAGAGTCTTAAGATAGTAAGGAAGAAAAAAGGGGTGTCAGAAACAAAATAAGATTTATATGGGATTTGGGATAATTCCAATTAAAAACTTGTTTTGTCACAGAGTTTTTTGTAACTTGTGTGTGTTTTTTGTAATGCGCCATTTCAGATTTTTAACAGCTTGCTCCACAGGAATATTTAAAGGTGTTAAACCCTTGAAATTTTTGAAATAGGCTCAACCCTATAAGATTATAAAAGGAATATTTATACTGGCATTTGTGGAACATTTATGCATGAGGAATGAGTTTGGGTTTTCTATTTTTCCCATATTAATATTTGATCAATACAAGCATTTATTTTATCTTCCCTTGGTTTATGAGGTTTGGGTCTTCCTGTTGATGCTCCCATATTGAAAGTGGGGTACTCCACGGGAGTGTGGAATGACAGCAATAAGGGAACAGTAGTTTCTTCATCTGTAGATTTTAAGGTGGAAGCTCAGCTGATGTCTCTAAACCCATCCCAAAAGAAGAAATAATCTCATTTACTGTGCATCTTATCAGTAACTCTCATTTACCAGTTATTTCCTCTACCAAGAAACTTTCTGAAAATAAAGTTATGGAAAGGAAAGATCTTTATAATTAAAATTATATGCAATTATGCTTGAAATCTTGTCTTATTTTTTTTCTTTGGCATCCTGTATGCACAGAAACACTGTGAAATAAAATAAAATATGGTGTGCCTAGACTTCTACAAAAGAATTCCCTTCAGAACTGTCTAAACCAAATTTGCTACGTCTCTTTGCCTGCAGCAAGAATATCAACACACACTGCAAATCTTTCTGGTTCTCTCATTTCCTTTGGCTGTTTAAACTGCTTTGAGACAGTGAGTAGCAAACATAAAATATGTTATTGCATTCTGTATGTGTCTGCAATTGTGATGCTTTTCTAAATGAAAAAGATTATGCTTTTGGACTTTGTTTCTTTGTTTGTTTCTCAACAATTGCTATTCAGTGAGAGACAACTTTATGCCAGTTAAAGCAGTCACACATTCTACCTCCTGAAAACACTTATTATTTTAGTTAGCTGAAAAATACAGTTATTAAAAACTGATGCAGTCTGCCTAGCCTGCCCAGCCTGCAGCTGCTCCCACGAATGCCAAGGTGGGGTTTCTGGGTCTAGCCAAAGCAGCCAATCCTTTCAACAGGCAGCTCCGTCTCCCTCATTCATAGAATAAAGTTAATCTCTCCCGAAGTGCTTACTTCTCCCTGCAGGCAATGAAGAGGAAACTGCTCACTATAGATAGCCATCTTCCAGATTTCCGTAGCTGGGGAGTAAACTACACCCAAAATAATAAATGCGTCCCTTGTAACTAGAGAGGCAAAACTGAGTTTACTTCACACTGATGAGAAGTCTTAAGCTGACTCTCGGCTAATCCTAGTTTTTGTCTGGGCAGCACAAAGCCAAGCTGCCATTATTTCTGCAGTTCATCCCCAGCTCCTAGTCCTGTGTGTTGCTAAGACTCATTAGCTCACAAGTTCTTCACTACCATGGCCTGTGGAATTGTTTCCAGAAGCAAAATGGCCAGACTGAAGAGATTATGGGACCCTTTTCAAAAGGCAATATTGATTCTGGTGAGTATCTAGTGAAAACTGCATCCAGTTTTTCTTCTGCTGCTCTAGTTAGCTCTCCAGCACCACTCATCAAGAGTTTAAACCTTAGACAATCTCCCATGCTTTTATGCCATACTTCCACATCATGTCACACACATTTTGATTTTCACACTGTGAAAATAAGCCCAAGTTACTGTCAAGTTGACATTCACCACTGCTGCTAGAAAACATTTAGGATATGAAGCTTGAAGTGTTCACATTTATTCCAGGTCGCTGCTGGAGATTTGATACTGGACACATAAAATTTAGATCTTATCTATTCTTTCCACTTCTTGCCTCCAACATATTTTGATTTTCGGTATTGCTTTCCATCAAGATTGTGATTACTGATCATACTCATGAACACAAGCAGTTTTGTTCCCCAGAACAGCAATTATGTGTTCCAGGATCTTTATTGCACATCTAAAACATTCTTGCTTGTATTGAATGCTTTCAACTAAAGATGAGTACCAACAGTGCCTCACGCACGGACCCTGTATGAAGATTAAAACATCAAAAAGAAAAACTTCAATCCAGACCCCCCAAAAAAGATGGTTTCTATGAAGCTGTGTAGGGATTGAGGTCAAAGAAATCATTCTCACCACATCCAGTATTCTCTCCAGAACACTTCTAAATGAGGTGGGTTTTGGGGAGGAGGAAGAAAATATAATCGGGAGGCTCCTGTAACACCAGTCGCAGCCTGCTCTCACCTCTATCCTTCCACTGGATGTCACCGCGCTGGTGATGCTGCTGTGTGGCAGGGCAGGAAGGTACAAGCATCCAGATCTTCTGCCCCAGGGCTGTCACAAGAGCTGACAGAATAACTTGCTGTCAAACCCAGTGCTTATCTATATGCCAAGGCATCCCTTGCCATCAGGTTTTGTGTCTGCTAAGGATGAATTTAGTGTGGGGGACAGTGAAGGTACAAATACAGTGTCATGATGGCAGAGACAGATTCCAGAACCCTTCTGGGGTAGAGGCCAACCTGGATTTCACTCTCCAGACTAAGTATCTTATTGAAGAAATAGACCTACAAACATCAGTTTTTCCAGTTGTGGAATTAGGGGATTCAAGCCTATTCAAGCTGTCAACGTGCTTCAGCACTGAGTCAGGCTATATCAGGAGGACAGTTTTATCTGATGAAACTGATGAAAGGTTGCTTATGGGTTCAAATGGAAAATGAAACCAGAGGTTCAGTGGTTGTTTGTCATCGACACATTAATAGACCATTTTACCTCTCCTAAATTACAAAGTATGAACAGCTTTGAGTTAGGGGGAAAAAAAAAACAATGGGAAATTACGCATATTTCATTGTTCTGTACAACAACCAGGATTTTTAATTACATAAAACACTCATCAAGTATTAGCAATCAAATGTAGACTTTATATAGCACAACAAATAGAATGAATAATCTGAAGCCTTTCCAGACTAATAATAACTACCATATGAATCAAAGGATGATTGAATATTCTCCAGTATCTTCACTGCTTTCAACTATTTAATCCAAGTACCTTCTTCAAATGAGAAAATCTATTTTATAGGAAAAAAAGCTCATGTTTATTAACACAAAAATCAGAGCATTAAAGCGACTACTAGACAGGAATTTGCATAACTGAAAACTGTGACTGTTTCATAATTTTCTCTGTTGGAAGATGAACTTTTTTTATTTATATCTTTTTTTCCCTTGGCATTTTTCCTTTTTCATTGCTATCCCCCAAAATTTAACACAGCTCACTAGAGACGGCTGCCTGGTCTCAACCCATGCAGCCCTATTTACAAGTATTTAATTTGCCTCAGAAGAGCAATTAGCTCTATGTACAGACTTTTTACCTGTACTTTTTTTTCTGAAAACTACTTAATTGATGCAATATATAAAATATACAATGTCATGCGAGGTACCTGTAAGACAAGATACTGATAAACCCCTCATGTTTAAGAAAAAAATGATTTCTCATTAATCTAAGTGTACATATTTGTAAAAGAAGAGGTCTGATTGTATGCATTATTGCATTCAAATGAGTAAATATAGCAATTAAAACAACAAGTGATTTTAAAAAATATATCTGCTGGATGTTTTACCACAAGAAATAAATTTTCATTATTTTGAAGAATATTAGCCATAGGATAATCTTAGCCATAGGATAATTCATCTTGTGAAATATATTTATAATCTTATAGTCATCATAAAACATATTCCTTAAAAGTGTCTCCTTTCAGGGAACATAATTGATTTTAGTCCTAGTGTTTCACACAAAATTCACATGGCTTCATTTTTACTTTTTAAAACCCTGGAGATATAAACATAAAGATGACAATGTGAAAAAACATTATGTTTACCGTAGCTCTAACGTAATTTTCAGCGTGGACTGTGAATAATAGATCTTAGATTTCTTTTTTTAATGGGGCTAAATATTCAGCTTACACAAAACAAATCACCTCAATGGTTGAATCTTCAAATAATCCAATTTCCAGTCAAATATTCTGAATCACATCTGAGCCTTGTGACCTCAGTATCAGAAGGCATGATCATGTGAAACATAGAGCTGATCTTCATGTTTCTCTCTCTGTCACTCTTCTCTTTCTTTTCCTTTCTTTAAACGGTAAATATTTTATTCGTTTTCAGTTTGTTTGAACAGTTTGCTTTGGATGACTGACGGCAGGGTTTTATATGTGTTTATCTGCTTTCTGCTGCTCTTGCTTCTGTCACTGTTCTGTTGTAAAGAGTGGTTAGTGTCAGTCACAAGATCACTTTGATCCATTTGAAGCAAAAGACTTGGGTTTTTTGTACTTACAGATAATGCATGAATAGATAGCTACTCTAGCACACATCATATTATTGGCATGGTAAATTAAGGCTAAAAATACTTGCAATTAATTTTCCTAATAAGACTGTAAAGTCTCTAATATTTGAGCATCTAATTTGCAAGGGCACAAATGGTGGTGTGAGACTCTCTCTCTACAGGGTAACAAGAAGTTTTCATCCTCTCCAGACTTCAATCTGCAAATAACCAGCAGCTGTTGATGCTGTACTTTTAAAGAACACAATGCATTTAAAGCAATGGAAGGGAAACCTCAGCACTGAAATCAATACCATCTTGAAAAAAATCAGAATATCTGCTGGAACAAAAGAAAATCCATAGGGACAACAAAATGGTCCTCACTAAAGCAAACGACTGAAAGCAAATAAAAAGAGTGATTTAATATTAAAACCTACTCTATTTATGTTGTAAAATAATAAAAAATTAAGCTCTTTCTACATAACTGCCCTGTAATTAGCAAGTTTAGAATCTGCTCTAGAATTTAGTACAGATGCAGACAAGCAATGCAGGGCTGCAGATTTCAGGATTCTGCTTCAGCCTATTTTTTCTGTCCTCAGCCAAAGGAAGAGAACATGAGAATGTGCCTGTGATAAACCTACTGTGTTTACGGATTTCTGCGCCCAAGGGGGCGGGTGAGAGTGGGAGGCAGCTGCAACAAAACCAAAAACATTTCATTTTTTTTCCGAGAATTAAGAGTGTGTTCCAAAGGACGGCAATTTAAACTGGATTTCAGCCCTTGTAGTCCCTAGAAATCTTCAAATTTGAATTGAAAGAGGCACATAGAACCCATAACAAAATGCTATTGCACTATGGGTGGAACAAAGTTGTTTGGAAAGCATTGATGTGAGTAGCTTTTAATATCCCATTTCCAATCATCAGTAATCTAATTCAAACTGACTGCAGCCATATTTAATAACCACACTTTAAAAATCATAGAGAATTAATTGTTTTAAACTTTTATTCACCTTCTATTAGTGCCAAACCTGTGCTCTTATCTCTGACTGGAATTTAAATAGGTGGCAGTCTTTGTGTACTTCAATGCCCCTCCAATTCTCTTTTTTACTTTTAACATAGCCTTACATTCGCAAATGTTCGGGAAAAAAAAATGGAACTCCTAAGTCTCTATATTATACAATACTGATTGCCCCCTGCTGCACTGCCTTTCTACAATGACCTCACTACACTGAAGTGACCAGAAAGACTCATGGAGTATTAAATATGGCCTCATTAAGGGGTATAAATGTCCAACTACTATTTCCTTTACTTGTATATCACACTATGGGTCAAATCAGCTTTTGGCTGTGTGCATGGACTTCACTGACCTTGTATTTATGAGAGCATAATTTGGCTGATTGTGTCCAGAGAGGATGTAGTGTTAGTATTCATCTTTTTATTTTCTATATGGAAATTAGGATGGGAAAGGGCCCAGAGCAATATGTCTTCTGTTGTGGAAATATTTTTTGGCCCTTATTATGATACAAATGCGAAACATCACTGTAATATTTATTAGTGCAATATTAAGGGTGGGTTGTAGCAGAGGCCTACCTGAGAAATATTGCCAAGGATTTTTTTCTTGACATTCAGCACGAAACTCCCAATTTAAAAGCAATGCAACGCGCTGCTCCTAGTAGTGATCCATCTTTTCCCTCTTTTAACCTCATTCTCACATAGGCAGCCTCTTATAATTTCTTTCTTTCCACATCACCCCTTTTAATCCATCTGTCTATCTTCATAACACTTCCTGTTGCTCTCTTCTACACTCCTGACAGTATCTTCTTTTTTGGGGGTGCTTTGAACTGCACACAATTGATGCAGATGAGGTCACAGCAGGGCTTCAGAGAAATAAATTATTATTGGCACTTCGCTGCTACATGATGAGACCCTTCACAAGCTGCAGTTTTATTCCTTAGTGGCCATTTCAGCTTTATACCAGGTTTTATTTCAGAGTTTGTGTGCAGATTTCATGATACCACAATTACCCATCTGTCATGGAATCAGGGCTGTTTTGTGCTGCAGGAAATTGCGTGTTAGACTGTGTTAGCCAAAGCAAAGTCTAATTGGACGCCTATGGGTGCACCTAGAATGTATATTGGCATATAACCTACCTCTACAGTTTACTCCTAGGTCTTTAACTGCCCACACCATGTAGCAATGAAGGAGTACAGCACTTTTTCCTAAGTTTTTGCTTTGTTTAGAGGTCCCTTGCAACCAAGCCATTCCGATTGATTCACTCCAGGGTCCCACCTGAGGGACATTATAAAGAACACAACTGTGTTTGGCTCCTTCAGCCCCTTTCACTTCAAGCTTTGCTCTCCCAGTTGTCCTGTTGATGGCACACCATGCTTCAGGCTATGTCAGACATACAGAAAACCCTCAGGTTTCCATCTTCCAGTTAAGCTCTTCTCTCACACACCCCTAGGGCACGTGTTTTCCTAATTTCTCCTCTGGTGCATAATTGCGTTTTCCATTCTCGATGTGATTCTGGTGTATACTCAAGCAGGAGATGGTATATAAATTTAGTCCATGGAGCAGATAGAATCTTTTCATCATCACTTTAATTTTCTCCAGCTATGCCAAAAGACCTAAAGAATATTTTGTGTTCTGGAAGGCAATAAAAGCACACTGAAAAGATTTAATTGTTAAGAATCCAGACAGCAGAAAGCAGCACACTTCCCACTTCTTTGCTTGCAGTCCTGCTATTTTGAGAACTGATAGTCTACAAGGAACAGTCACAAATGATGCAAAACATACAAAGTCAAGATCCCTTCCATCCTATGTTGGCATGATTATTATTGTACATTTAATGTAAGTTACGTACAAGTTACATGGAATATATAATATCTCTCCGAATTAAAAGTCATTACTAAAAACTGACCCAGTCATCAGTTGTACACAGTTCAGCTCTGTTTTTCCTTGCCAGTAGCAGAACTAAATACTCTAGAGAAATTTTTCAAAGCACAAACAAGAGTATGAGGGGGAAATGTCTGCACACACCTAAGTAATTCCCTTCTTAATTTAACAAAAATATATGTTCAGTTTAAAAATCATGACATGAAAAGGCAACTCCAATGCAAATCTTTTAAAGGGTTTTCTGTCTACAGAGAGATCAAAAGCATGTCAAGATTTCCCACCAATCATAAGTATTTCTCTACTACCTGGAAGATTGAATTTAAAAGGATCTGTGTGGCCGCCACTGCTATCCCTGCTTTAAAGTTGTACTCTTTCATGTCTTGGTAAGCATGATTTGAAGACCTGAGAGAGCAGCAAATCAAAACAGCAACAAAAACAACAGAAAAAAAAAGAAAAAGCCCTTGGCATAGAAATCAGTTACTGAAGAAATCACAGTAAATAAATTTCAGCAGAAACCATGTCAGGTATCAAATAGGAGAGGAAAATATATTCCTCCAGGCAGCCAAACGTATATAGTTTTTATCCAAACCCAGCAATGGCAATCCTGTAGCTGAAGATTAGTGGCTCAAATTCTGCAGCACAAATCAAAACAGAGCCTTCTAAAACCATCCATAGAAATGATGCAGACTAAAAATGAGTGTCAGGAGCATCATTCACGTGTGAGCCATAGCAAATAATAGACTAGACTGTATCCAGTATCCAGTGACTCACACTGAGGGTGAACCCTGCTTTGTAAAAGGCTGCAGCATCTCCTTTCTTACCACCTGTTTTTCCTAGTCACTGCAGAACTGGCAGCAAACCCCATTTTCTTTCCAAGCCCAGCTTTCTCACTGCTGCTGACCCTTGCTGGGACAGGAGCAAGAAACAGCCAGGTGACGTCAGAAAGTGAGCTCATTTTTACAGCACCTAAACCCTTTGAAGGCGACCCAGGAAAGACCAGGAGCCTTCTCTCCTCCTGTTCTTCTTAGTAGCCAGATAAATCCCAAATATAATCTGGTCTAGCAGAGAATGAAATATTTCTTAAACTGGATGGAACAACACACTGAAGTCTTCTCAGCATCAATGGGCTTTGTGTCTGTACAACATTCAATCTCAGAAATAGGACAAGTATCTCCTTACATTTAAAGAAGAATACACTGGAAAAGCAAAACTTAATGGTTAATTTTTAACTTGGATGCAGCTGGAAAAAAATAGCAAGAAAAAGATTGAATTGGTAATAATATCTTTGCTACTCATCACAGCTGATGTAGTACATGACTTCACATATAATTTAATTTAATTTCTAATTTAAGAGAAGATATGATGATGTGAAGGGGCAAAAAAATTATGAAAATAATATGGTGAGTCTACCATTTTATTTAATTAGTGAATTTTCTGGAAAAACACAAAAGTTGTATTAAATTTGCTTCCTTTTTTTATTTAAAATTTTTTAATAGTAAATAAAACACTCCCACTGTGTGGATTATTTAGTCTCCTATAATTCCTTATTATGGTTGTGATTTTGTACCCAGGGCTAGTGACTAGCATTGTTTCTTTCTTGTAACTAACCTTTATAAACTGCTACTGACATTCACTCAAATAAATTTGATTTAGTCACCAAAAAAAGTCTTTTTGTGAATACACAATCTTGGATGTTAGCCAACACAAATATTGATTTGCTTAAAATCTTCAAGAAACAAACAAAAAACCCCAAACAAAACATTAAAATGGGATGTAAACATAGTCAACAAAAAAACTTTTTATTAGAAATTATTTCCTATTTGTTAATTTTTATTCCTTTTCCCTTAGTTTTAATATATGACTACTCAGTGACTGTACTGAAAATTTTCAGTTTGGAATAGTTGTGTAACGCAAATTATTTCTTCTTTTTTGCAACTTACTTAAAATTTAGGGTATCATTGTAGTGATACCTTAACTTTTGTAACCTCACATTTTTCTCAAGTTTCTGTACATCTCTAACCCTTGTCAAAGAAATTCGTGCAGTTATGTAAAGTAGCACCTGACTAACTTTGAGCTTGTGTGGGATGAGTTTCTATTTATTTAAAATTAGTGCAGGAAACAGTTATTCTGACTGGAAGTTGCACAGGTTAGGTGGGCAGCACGGAAAAATAGTCTGAAACAGCTCAAATACAGAAATACGGGGTCTTATAATGTCTTAAAACTTCATCCCAGAGAAAACACTGAGATTCTAAAACTCATATGTAATTATCAGAGACAAGATCTTCACGTTTCATGTTTGTCTAGTTTCTGCTGTCCCAGTGTCTTGTGAACTTGAAAGTGAAGGACTAAGCAGATCAGTGTGCTCCAGTAAGAGGCACTAAGTGGTAGCCCAAGGCCACAGGAGACTATGGGAGGTGGTGCTGTGGTCTTCAGAACATAAGAGACTAAAAGAGCATTATGCTTTTCAATAAAATGAAAATCATATCCACATATAGACTGACTGATACTGGAAAGGCTCAGCAGTTTCTGGTAACTGATAATAGCAGCTAACCACAATCTACTGGTACAGCCACATTTTATTTTAAAATTCTTCTCATGTCTTTGTCTGCTCTCCATTTTTGTTGTTTAATATAACCATTTGTAACATCCTGTACATTTATATGCCAGGTGGAAGATTATTTTCCTGTGGTTACTTATCATGTAGCATAGCATGAAGGATAGAGTCTCATTAAGGATCAGCTTTCTTAAAAGATTCTGTTCATAGGTAATTCTGCTTAGTATAAATTTTATGGCACAGCAGGGTTGTGTTCCTCATCTTTTATTGCTAGGAGCATTTGTACTAAGCACAACAATATGAGTAATATTCCATTACATTTGTACAGTATTTTCCATCTGAGGTTTTTCAAAGCATTTATGGAAAATATTTAATTTGCAGTAGGTCTGTGAGGAGCCTTCTGATTTTCACTCCTATCTCTGCACAGCTGGACCCATCTTTGTCATTTGTCCTGTAAGTTGTTGAAGTTCATTATCACCAGTTAAAAATAGCTCATCATACAGCTCAGTTCATGTAAACAGATAAAATTATGTCAAACTCATAGAATTCAGGTCAGTTTCTATCAACAGTTTGGTCGACGTAGTAATTCTTCAGGCTGTAGTTTTATAATCCAAAGAGACTACTGCTGCTTATGAATATGTCCAGAAAGGACCCAGTTCCCTTCTTCCATCATCCCTCCTGTCCCCTCTTTCAGTATTTGTTTCATTTTTAGAAATTTTTCTGATCTGTGAAATGGAGACGTGAACAAGATCAGCTTTACCTTTAGGAGCAGGAAGGTGTAGTCTATGTTTGTCTTCTTTAGCATAGAAACACAGAATAATTTAGATAGTAAGAGTCCTTGGATCCAAGGTCCTGCTCAAAAAAAGTCCTGCCCACGGCCTTGGCCAGCCGAGTTTTGAATATTTCCAAGAATGCATGTTCCAGATCTTCTCTGGAGAACCTGCTCCTGGAATTAATCACCCTCTTTGTGAGGACACTCCTCTTTGTGAGGACATTTTTTCTTACCTGTAGAACTGGCCATACACGTGGCAGCACGGGCCTGATGAGCCTCTGTCTCGTTGCTACCAGGACTTTTGCTGACTCCTGCTCATCATGCACCTGTCAGGTCCCCATGTCCTCTCCTCCCCAGCTCCTTCCCAGCCTGCACAGGAGCTGCATGGGTTATTCTCCTGCAGATGCAGAGATCTGTGTTTGCTCTTGCTGAGCTGCATGAGATTGCTGTCAGCCTACCACTCCTTACAGTTTTAGAACTGGATTGTAATTATACTTTATTCTTTTAACAGCCCTACCATTGCTAAACCTGAAATCAGGAAAAGCAGATGGAGAACACTAAAATTAATGACAAAAATTGCTTTCATTTTCTCCTCTCCTCTGCATTTTTTAATGAATGCGTATTCTAACTATAGGAAACTGTGGGTAAAACCCAGCTCACCACCACTGCTTGTGAGGGAGATGCTTCTCCTGTACTGCCAGAGCTGAAGAGCTGCCTCCAATACAGCAATGGCAGGAATGCTCCTCAGGAGGGGAAGAGTAGATCCAGAGCTCAGGCTTTACCTTCTATCTGCTTATTTCTCACCCCTCTGTAGTTACAACACACATCTGCTCAACTGTACATGGGGACAAGTGATTAGATGAAGTAATCTCTCTCTGAAGTGCTGTAGATATCTCAGTTAGGTTTTGAAAAGGAGAGGATGACAAATCAAACCTATTCTGTCTCTCTCAGATATGACATCCCATGTTCTTCACAGAAAGCACTTCCAGTCCTTATTACAGGGTTTTTTAACATAAGTATAAATGATGCTACCTGCACTGGAACAAAGGGATTTTGCTGTTTTTATTCTCCCCTAAAGAAAAAAGCCTGTTTCAGTTGTATTGGGTATCAAAAATATCATCAAAACATAATCTGAAACAGTATGCAATTATTTTTTCATTTCAGACCAGTCTTTGACAGACATGCCTCAAGGCAAAATAGATTCACATCCCTAACAACCTTCTAGTGGCTGAAATCTGTAAACAGATTATACAATGAGAAAATTGCTATTTCAACAAATCAGGAAGGCTTAAAAGAAATCTCTGAAAGGTAAAATAACTAAATTAAACTCTGAACAGTGAACACATTCAGTAGCACACAAAAGTGAACAGTCATTTAATAAATCTCTTTTTAATTGCATTCATTTTGTTAAAGGAAATATTTCAAAATTAACAAAATCTGGGTTAGTTCTTCTAAATGCTGCACTGAAGTCAAACCAACTACACTGACTTACTTCTAGAGACCATAAAAACTCAATCATGTCATGAGGGTAAGAAATGGGAACTTAGATACCACTCTACAATACATATCCTGAGTACACTCTTGAATTACATAGGAGCTTGGGGACACGTCTTGGAAATAACCAAAACTCTATTGCCTAAAATTGAGTTATGTCTTCCATGGTAGCATTTCCTTTGGGCTTTATTCCTGCAAGTTTTGCTACAGCAGAAATATTTCAAATTTCTCAGTGAAACTGTACATCTGGAAAGGGTTGTCACAGTTCAAAGTTGAGACTTTTTTCAGAATCAGGAACTGGGTGTTCCGAAGAATCTGATTAAAACTAACAAGTGAATCATAACGTCAAAAAACATGAGAGAATGTGTTTCCTGTAGGCAGCTAGCTATCCTCAGGGACACACTGATGGCCTTAACTCTCCATAAAGAAAAGTTAAATAATCTATTCTTAGAATTTAGTGCAAGGATACAGCCATGCAATCTTTTTATTTTTCCCTTTAGTTTATTTGTCCAGTTTCACTAGTCTAAGGAACAGATATTGGTGCTGAAAGAGGAAGAAAAGGGAAGAAAAACAAGTTGGGTCCAAAGGGAGATAAGTCCTCTATTTCTTCATCAATCTTAACTGTAAGCACACAGCACTGCTCTGCATTTCCCAGGGAGGAGATGGTGCAGCCAGGGAGAGCAAGCTCTTCCTATTCTTCCCAGATTACAGGCAGCCCCCTCCTCAGCCCAGGTGTGCCCCACTGCTGGGCTGCATCACAAAGCTGGGTTGATGTACCTAGAAGACAGTAAAGACTCTTTGCTTCATGGACTGATAAGACAGGGATTTATAGTTTGGCTGAAAGGAAAGGAAGATACCTGTGTCCTTCTTGTGGCTAAATAATGCAAGTGTGTATGTCAGGTTTGTAGCTGATTCACCAAGTAGTCCTATTACCACAGAAAAAATTGCTTGTATGGCATGTCATGGCATAACCATTACAAGCACTTATCAAAGGAAAAATAAAACCCAAGGTAGGAGACTGATTTCATTACATTCAGAAATGCTTTTGATCCAAAGAAAAGCAATATTTATTCAACTAATGCTATACTAGCAGTAGTTACCAGATTATTATCAGAATGCTTAAATCTCTACATCTGCTGTTTCTCTATGGACGAGACAGCAGATATTAATACTTTTCGTATTATGTGATCGTCTAATTTCCACATTTTGTAATGGAAGAACACAGCAGTATCTAAGTGGAGAGTTTTCTATTACAAGCAACACCTGTTTTAATTACTGCTGTGTCACAGTGAATCAAAATAAAACAATAATCCAAAATAACAAAATTAAATCTCGGGTGAATCTGTACAAAATGAAGCACAAGCATGTGTGCTTTCTCACAAGTTATGAAAATATGTACTTAAACATTTTAATAGAATTGTGTTCTCCTTTAAGTAGAAATACACTCTGCCAGTTATGCTAGCAAAGCTTAAAGCATTTAAAGCAGTAGTATTTCTTCAAGATTTAGCATGCATGCTTGTCAGTTAATGCTCCCTAGGTATTCTAAAAAACTGAATTATCTATTTATGTTTAAATTCTGAAACATGTTTCATTTAGTTTGATAGTACAAAGTCTTACTGAAGCTTTTTAATTCATTTCAGCTTTAGCAAATATTCTCCACAGTATTTCAGCTGAAGGCCTTCCTGTTTGTCTTCATTTACTGTGAATAAATTTGTTTCTAGAATTAGCACATGGGCCCCTAAAGCCAGAAATACCCTAAATTAGTGGTACAGTGCATTTTGGGATGTAACTTAATTACTAAATCTAAGTACTAGAACTATGAACCAGAAGCTTATTATAAGTATTAGGCTACTTTCAAGACTGTACTGAAACTTCCCAATGGAAATATGATGATCTTAACACGTTTCACTAATGAAACCTACTTCAAGCAATGTGAGGCATTGTGCAACATTCAAAAATTTAGGAGATAAAACAACTTCCTTTTTGTGAAAATCCCTTTTATATAAGCCTGTTGAAGCAAATGTGCCAATTAAAATACTAGGCCGGCCATTTTACACTCTTCCAGGCAAGCACAGTACCTTTTGTTGCTACACTTGTGGCTGTTTGTGAGAGCAAGCAAGGAATGCCATGGGTGTTTCGAGCTTTCTTCAGCCTGCAAATGTGCAAATCAACAGAGCAATTCCTCTGCTCATTCTCGCTTCATGTGAAAAACATGAGCAGAATTGGGTGCCAGGAAAGCACGTTTATCTGGTGTGAGCTGCAGAAAATCTGTCTACTGTGCTCAAAGGCAGTGGTCTTCCATGAAGCCCTGGAGAGAAATTTGCAGTGCTGTGGCAGGAGACTGAATAATGCAGCTTATACTTCTTTTAAGCGTCACAAGGCAGTGAAAAGAATAAAGGAAAGATATTTGTTAAAGCAAGTTGCTGTTTAGGCTTTTCAGCAAATGCAGCATCCCTCTTGATAAATGAACTCCTTCTTTGAGGGCACACAGGGCTGTGCCTGCTGCCAGCTTTTGGGGTGAAGATTAAAGCAGTTTGTGAAAGTCTTAGCACATTTCCTTGCCTTTATGATTTTGCCATCATGCCAGCATTTTAACACCACACAAAACTTAATTTTTTTCATAATTGCATAATCTGAATCAAGAGTTTGATTTCTTTATATGTTATAATATAATGAGATATCCATACGTGGTTCCAGCTCCAGGCGGGGCACCATCTGCAGCACTGATTGTTAAGCAAACATTGCCACATTAGTCCCTAGACAGGTACAAAGTGAACGCTATCAAAATGTAAAAAAAACATTGAGCAACAGGTTAATGGGAAAAATAGGTCTCTGAAGTGCATACCACCCAGAGATTTAAAACTGGAGTTCTTAACATTTTATTAATCTGAATTTGTTTAAAATTTTTCACGATACATTAAGCAGATGAATCTTTTTCTTATATTTCCATTTCTTACAATGGTGTGGAACAGATACAATAATATAATAATACATAGTAAAATCATGCAATCATGCCAGTGAGGTTTATCGCCTTCCTAAAATAATAATAATGTGAATGCTGTCCTTATCTACAAGGGGTTTTCTTCATCACTTTGTATCGTATTGCATTACTATTTTTATATCAATATTTATATTGTCACAGTATCTATGGCTAATACTACTTGCTAGCAGATAGCAGGGAAGCTGCTCACCAACAACAAACTCTTTTGGCACTGAGGTTCCTGAGCAAGATGGATGGATTTTGATGAACATAAGGGGCTTTTCTTCTGGAAAACTAGCAAAAAAAGGAGAAATCTATAGTACTCTTGCACTGGTTGGGTGGGACCTGTCTGAGATGCACGCTCTTTTTTCTGAGAGCTGGGAAAGGTTGCTGTGTCCCACCTTTTGGGACCAAGCCGGCAAATATCAGGGACTTGTCTTGGGTAGATATGGCTTTGCTTTCAATTGTTCTTTTTTTCTTTTTTACATGGTTGTACAGGATGAGCAGAGTTTTCTTATTTGCACTCTCAGTGCAATTTATTGTCTTAATAATATCTGTCATGAATTCTTTTGTTCATCTCCTCTTCAGTGCAAATTCTCTTTTCAGGATTTTTTAGTAGAGATTTGTAACACTCATCTTTGCTGTCTTTTTTTTCTGAACCATCCATTCTTTAGGAGTAGATTCAGGATATGTATGGTTCATGTATCCATTTTTTCAAGACAGTGACACCCTCACTATTTTCCATTCCATGTTATACTCTAGGTACTCTACCAATTTCTTCACTTTCATAGTGGATGGTGCACATTAAACAGAGTTTTTATTAAGCTCTCCAAAGTGATGTCAAGCATTTCCTCTGTTGGTTGCGATTAATTTTGAATGAGGTGATGTGTATGAGCAATTCAAATGAACACTGGCAAGATGTATTGTCAGCTGGGACTTGTTGTGCACTGTTCAATCACAGTTTTGTTGTCTTCTACTGAAATTTTAGAGATATTTCTTGGACTTTTGTAACAGGTATGTATTTGCCAGATGTAAATTTGCAACCAACAAATAGCTTCTTTTTCAAAATGTCGGAAATTACACAAAGCCAGATGAGATATATTAAGTATAACACTTGTGTCCAAAAGGAGGCTAGTGTCAGTCCAGTATTATTTAGAGTGGCTGGAAAAGATACATGGTTAGATAGTAAGGTGTGTACAATTTCATGTGCAGTTTCAAATTTTTCACGAAGAGTCATATCAATGAAAATTTAGAAGGTTCCAGGCAAAATATAAAAATCTCAACAAAGAAAGAATTTTCCTAAATCTGAAAATATGAGATATACAAGTTCTATCCCCAACCTTAAGGCATTTCAAAGCCACGTTGATCTGCTAATGAAATGCATTTTAAATAAACTAATCTTTTGTTCAAAATATAGTTCAACAGTTAAACTAGCCATTCTTTTCTGTACAGAAAAATGACCTTTTTTAAATTTTCTGATTTTCTTTTCATACAGATAATCTTAAAGAGTTTAGCTGGAGGAACAGGCCAAGGCTGGGGTGATCTTGTTTTCAGGCATGGTGTTCAGATCAGAATATTTTTGAGACACTTGCTAATGTTGTGATTTATTGTTTCAAAGTTTTGATTTTTATTACTGTTGCTGCATTTTCTGTCTCATTCCATGACTCATTTCTTTAGTCACCTTGTTCAAGGAATGTTACCTTCCTCTGATTCTTTTCACTATCTAACATTTCTTCTGATTCCCGATACACTAAACAAAGTAGTGTCAATTGATTTTCTCTCTTTGCCTATAATGCTAGTCAGAAGTCCTGCTTAGAGTTTCTAATTTGCTGTTAATTTTGTTTTACTGTGAATACAATACTAAAATAATTACGTTATCAGAACACAGTGTAATGTCCCATAGTGCATAATGATTGTTCTAATGGTTCATATATGAAATGGAATCATTTTCTTAGACTAATAACCTCATCAAAGCATCATAATGGAAACCTCAAGTGATCTCTGTAGTCTTGAACTCAAAACATTGTAGGAATCTAAATCTCACAATTGACCTTCTAATGCCTCTGTACCAGAAACCTCAACAACCTTCAATTCAAATAATGTTGCCAATTCATGTTCATCTATGTCCCTTATCAGCAAAGGCTACACAAATTTTCACTGATTCTCTCCCAAGACTATTGTTGTCATGTGAACACCACTGTCATGCGAGCAAATAGTGCATGAAAGCAACAAATACAACCATTCTCCGAGGTTGCACGTCAAAATGGTTGTCTCCACAATGCTGGGGATTTTTAAACTGTACAGTTATGCTCTATGCACATTCAGCTAACACACCTTGACCTTCAGTTCTTATGTTGTAACTGGGGAAATGCCTAGCTGGCTAATATGACTCAAATTTGTTTTGCTAATGTTTACGTCTGGTTTATTACTTAATTTAGATTTTATTTTTTTGTCATTTAGAATGAGATATGTCTTTGCTTTGAGGGATACAGGACTAACTGTTTGGATCTTCAGCCTTAAACCTAAACTTCCTGGTTTGCTTGGTCATTACCAAAAGAACATGTAAGATATTCCTTGTGATAGGAGATGCAATACTTAAATGTAATGCAAATATTGTGAATTAATACACTGAGCTGGAAAGGGCTGTCATATAATTATATAATGCAAAATATTTTCTAGATGATGCTTGAACAAACATAAAGCTTGTTGAGGACAATGAAACCCTTGCAATGCAGAAGGACAGAAAAATTTTGTCTCATTCAAGGAAAGAAGTTTGAAAAAATCTTTCAGTAGATTCAGCTTTCTTTGAAAGTACAATTCTGCTCAAATTGAAGCAAGGTAGTGACCAAAAGTGGTGCCATTAATCCACCCTGTTCTTTTCTTGCAAATCTAAGCTCTCCAAAACCTTCAGATGAGCTGTATGGCTAAGTTTTGTAATGGCAAAAAGCTTCAGGTGGTAAAAGGCTTCGTTTAACTCTAAAACATCAGAATGTTACAAGAAACTGTAAGAAATACAAGAAGTGAACAAATACAAGATTAATTTCATCATTCCTCTATGAAAAAATATCATCTTTACCTTTTTTACCCCAGCTGCAGTCAGAGAAAGGCAGGCTTTTAAGACTTAAAAATGGTTCCTTTTTGTCAGTTCGAACTGGCAATGAAGCATTTGCTATGGATTCACACTATTAAAATGCAGGAGAAGATGCACTGCTCTCCAGTCTGCCCTTGTGTCCAAATGAGTCTGTCAAAGAAGTATACTGAAATATAGGATTAATATAACGGACAAAGCAAAAGTAATAACTATTTCTGATAATTCCTGCATAATTCAGCAAACAAAGCACAACAATAAGAAAGCATTTCCAGGGTGGTAATATAACCTAGACATTGTTTTTATTCATGGATCAAATCGATTACCATATAAACAAATAAATATAAGGAAAAAGTAGAAATAAAGCCACACTTCATATGTGATTTTTATTTCGTTTTTTTCCAAACCCACAAAAGGCAAATCTATCTGGAAAAGGATGATATAAATGTCTTTTTTATTCAAATTGTGATGCTTAAAAGCCAGCTGTTCTTAGAAGAACATGAATACTAATACACAAAGAATAAACTTCTTAAAAATGGCAAAGACAAAGAGAGGTTCTATGAAAAAGTCCATTAAATGTCGTGGTTTCCTAAATGGTCTTGACTTTCTTTTCTTTATATGTATCTGCTTCCTAGTAAGATTTTGAGCTCTGACTCTGGCTACTGACAGAGGGTTCTTTGCAAGAAAAGATCTGTTTAATACTTTTATTTAAGAATGTTTGGGCAAAGATCTATTTGCACGGTCAAGGTTGCAGAGGTTTTGTGTTCCCAGGTCATAGAATATCCTGAGCTGGTAGGGACCCACAAGACCCACTGACTTCAACTTCCAGCTGGTGGAACAATATCTTTTGGTAGTCTCAGAAGACCGCACATACCATACCTGCTCTACAGATAAAGAATAATGAAAAATGACATTGAAAAGTTGATTTATCATATTAATTAAATATTATAATTGTAATATGTAATTTGAGTGGTGCATTTCCTTTTAATTTGTGAATGGTTTTGTAGTTCTACCCTTAAGAGTGAAATCTTTTTCTTTCCTTAAATCCCAAATGATATTTTCCTTTCTCATTAGTTGCAGTCTTTCTTCCTCTCCTCTACCTGCTGCCCAGATGACAATTAAACATTTATTTTCTGAATTTAGAAATCTACAGCTCCTTGGTGTTTAGTATCAATGTAGTAAATTAGTAAATTATTAATTAGTAAAGCCCAGGTCCAGATCAGGCAGAATAGTTGTCGGGTCTGAGAGACACAACTTTATTTTTCATTTTTTCTCTGAAGGAGAACATGTCCTCCTTTGATTATGTCTCTGAGAGAGTTCACAAGATTCTGGGTACTATCACCTACTCACTGACATGTTTCCTAATCCATATTCTCTTTAATGCTGTAGAAACAAGATTTCTCATAAAATAGGTATTTCACTTAATCCTTTTTAATTGCTCAGCCCAATCATCAGGCCTAGACCTGTGGACCATTTAACTGCAATTCTCCTTTTCAACATTTAGGACCTCAGTGCTGTATTATGTCAATACTTATCCATTTGTTCTCTAAACAACTCTCTGGACACTGACTATGTTTTCTTGTATTTGTCAATAAAAACCACATCAAACCTTTGCTTCCTGGAACCTGCTGCAGTAAAAATACTATCTCCAGGATCTGTTGTGTATTTGCTTGTTATCAAGAGGATAAGAGACAAAGAGATGCAAACAGATCACAAAAAGAGGAATTTTGTCAAATAACTCATCGACATTTTCATGTTGGCAGTTGTTCGAGTTGTTTATTCAAGGAAGACTCTTTGACCTACTCTGTTTGTAGACATTCATAGAGTTTTAGCAATTAGTAGAGTCACTTCTCTGCAAATTGTTAAGATTCCTTGTAAAATCATTCCTTGTAAAATGATGGTATTCTTCATAATATCATACTTGAATAATTTTTCTCCTCCTCCCAAGCCCTACTTTGACAACCATCCTTTCCTGAGAGGTCTCTGAAGTTCTTCTGACATGGTTTTCTACGGTGAAAGTCAGACAGCATGAATGGATTTTGATCCAAATATTGTTAGGACACTGGAGGTTCCCATGTCAAAAAAAGTACACTTGCTTCAAAGAGTACTCCTAACGAAAGACTTGTTTTATTAAAAGCAAATATTTCAACATTTCAACACTGTATGCCTTACTTTCTGAGTGGATATGTTTGTAATCTGTTAGAGCATATCTGGGATCACTTGGATATTTAAAATTAAACAGTGCTCTGGATTGAAAATCTGCAGAAACATCCAAACAAGCAGGAAAATTCCATCTTTGAAGACTGTCAACATGAGTGTTTTGGATCAAGTACACCATGAAAATTCTTGCTCTCTCCAATTCAAGAATACAAAACAAAGATATAAAAGTAAAATTAAGCACTAAGTGGGCCAAAAGACCTCAAAAATATTCTTTTTTTAAAGGTCTTTTTTGTGACATTTTTTGTTTTTAAAAAGATGAAAATTTCTGGTGATATTGTGTATTTACTGTTCAAGCTACTATTTTGGCTCCTGAGTTGCAATATTATTTGTTGAAAAAGAGATAAAATTCATCAAGGAAATTGCAGCATATAACATGCTCTGCTATTATCACAAGGGGAAGTATGAAAGGAAAACTGCAGCTAATATAGACTTCTGGGAAATAAAGCACAGTGTAATGGTAAATCTAATACAGATTCTGAATTTCTGTCAGCAAGGTGATAGGTGACCTGACGACATTGAATATTAACTAAGGCACGCCTGGTAGATGTTAATGATGGTGAAGTGCATACCTGAGAGACATATTCTTTCCAGCTTCCCTTTGAATGCACTAGATTCCTGAGGCAATGCACCAACCATGACTTTGGAAGTTTTCTTGTAATTGAACCACTCAGCATCACAAGTTCTGGGAAAAAAAAGGTGAGGGGTGTCTCTCAAGCTCCATAAAGAAACATGTCTTTGGTTTCTCATGCTCTGCCCATTAATTATTCAATCTGATGAATATAAAATTTCAGTGTTTCACAGTACAGATGGGCCCAATGAAGCCTGTTTTCCTTCACCTTCCAAATCAAACTTTTACCAAGTGAAAATCCTGAAACGAAAACTTATATGACATATATTTGCATATTTAAACTTAAACATATAGGTCTTCAAAGGACGCCCATGTATGTCATGTGGTAACATACAAGTGAAAGAAAACAGATCATACTTGTCAGTAGAATTGGGACGAGCTGGGACTAAGAGTCACATACGTGTTAGAGGTCCCTGCTTAGACCTTTAGGAAATAAAGTGATCTGGTACACCTAAAATACTTTTGGAAAGAAACGTAAAAACTTGCAACATAGAAGTGTCTATAGTGTGAATAATTTCTGCATAATTAAGTGCTCAAAAACATGCTCCCAGCAATGACTGACTGTAGAAAACCCACATTCTTTCAGTAAGAAATTGAGTAAGAACAGCAGAGAGCTCAGATGAAGCATCTGGCTCTACAGGAGGCACGTGCCAGTTCTGGCCTTGAGTGTGTGTGCTCAGTAAGTCATGGTTCCAAGAAGTTTTGTCCTGTGCCCGTAGAGGACTTGCCTTTAGCAAAGCTTAGGTGAGTCTCTGAGCTGCAGCAGCCCCCAGGCAGACCACTGAGCCCCTGCACTGGCACCAGGGCCACTGGGCTCACAATGCTCCTGTGACTGGCTCGGCACCATGTCATTCTTCAGGGACTTCTGCACATAAATAAATACAGATAACCAATTGTAACTTGCAGGAGCTGAAGGACTCAGTCCTCTGTGAGGTGAGACTTACAGGATCAGACCCTTAGCAATGAACCTGATTGTCCCAGGCAGAATTTTTGCTAAAATTAACAGGTCAAAGATACAAACTAGCTCTTGGAATGAACTGGCATAATTAGAGAGACAGGCTAAAAATCAAACTTTCATGAACAAGCAAGAGACAGATATCAATGAAGTAAGCAAAATCTTATACAACACAGATGTCCACTAAAATTACTATTACTGTCTCTCTGGGTGTGGGATGATGCAAGCAAGTTACATGTAAAGATCATAAAGGAAGCACTTTCACAAAACATCTAGTCTGAAGAATAAATTATTAAAATAAGTTGGTAAGACAAAAAATAGTGATTTTTGTTTTGTAAAGAAAACAGTCATGGATTAAGTCTAGATTTTAAAACCAGTCAATGAGGAGTGTCTTAACTTACACCAAAGATCTCTTGTTACCTCCCTTTCATTGGAATTCTGATATGTTTCAATTCTGCTGTGCCTCTACCTCCAGATGAAAGTAGCAGCACTAAAGCAATTGTGGGAGAATCAGGCCTGAGATATTCAGAATGACTAATGATTGACTCCAGAATTCAAGAAAAAAGGACTCATTTAATGAGGGCAACTGCTGAGTATTTTTTAATAACCTTGCCCTTTAATACGTAGAATTTTGCACATTTTAAGCAGAGCCCTAAAAATCCCTCTCTCTTCCTTGGAATGATTATTGCTATTGCATGCATTTCTGAGGATGCCATTAGATAGAAGTAGGACACCGTTTCCCCCAGGGATAAAGGAAATTTTCCCCTTTCCTCTTTTACAGAATAAAGCTGTTTACACGGAGGAAATGGATGCATCATGTTTTTAAGAACAAGCTGCCATGCCCACTTAGCAATTTTAATCTAGAGGGAATGAATGCTGCTTCTATGCAGCAAAGTTACCTTGACTTCTGTTGTATGAGCGGAAGGCGCAGCTTTTTCTCCAAGGCTCAGCAGCGGCTGTTCACCATCAGTGCTGCTGCTTTCTCTGACCTGCTATTACACTTGTCATCCTCTGCTCCAGCTGCAGTCACTGACCACCAAGCAGGAGGCCCACTCTTAGGAATGTCTGTCTGAGGCTTGCATTGTTTGTAAATAAAGACAGCCTATCTGCCTCCAATTCCCTGTGGTTTGTGGGCTTTACTGACTTTGTGGCAGCTCACTGCCTGTTTCTTTATCATAGTTTGTGAGTCACTCTTAGTAGGAATTAGGAAGTGACTATGTATTTTCACTTACTTGAGGCAGAAGCTTAGGTGACATTTGCATCATCCAGATTTAGCATCAGGCCCTTGAAATAGTCTCTGAAGCTTATTTGGGCTCATTTCACCCAAATCCAAGAATGTAATCATCTGACCTATTTTATATTTGGATGAGATGAAACTCTGCCCAGAAATGCCTATTTTTCTCTGCTGACTACAAAAAGTATCTACAAGACAAGCTCAGATCTAAACAGCTGTACTACAGACAGCTAAATTTGTTAAATTCCAGACCGTGTCAGGACTGGCACAGTCTTGTGTGGGATTTACTCATGATGGCTTGTCTGTCTGAGGAAAATTATTTTGAAAGAGAAGGTGTTTCTAGATAGTCTTTGTAATTAACAAAGTAATAACAAGGATCAGCTTTAGGAAACAGACTTTTGACTTGTGCTTATATAATGCCTAAGACTGAGATAGCCAGTTCAAGAAATGGAACATGTAACACTGCTTAAGGCAACTAAGCTTGTTACCATTAGGTGTATAGGACTGGTGCACTAGGATTCACAACAGCCAGCAGGCTCCAAGACAGAACCCCTAATGACCCAGAGGAAATGATGGAATAATTCAAATCTGAGGTGTCCTCTAGGAGATTATTGGCCTGTTTTGTTGTTTCAGCTAAGACCCTCCTTTAAGAATGTAAATTTACCCAATTTGTGAAGGAAGGAGGCACAAGAGGGTTAGACACATTAGGCAGAACTTCAGCTGACTCTGACAATACAAAAGGGACCACAGGAACCACTTACATGTATAGACACTGCCATTATTTGGAAGAGACATGGGGACAGAGGTTATCCCACCAGCCTTCAAGGGAGAGCCAAGAAACTGTAGCTCAAATGCTAGGGGCAAAAGAAAAACACAGCTCGTGGGCTGTGAGAGGTGAGGTCTGTAAGACAAGCAGATGTGTTTCTCAACACTACAAAGGATTGCTCAACCTGAAGATGCTGAGGTGCAGGACTGAAGCAGGAAGCAGTTTGGTTGAGATTTAATTTACTTAGGAGGTTTTCAGTGAAGGCCAGAGCTAATGTCAACATGAAATAAGGAGGGGTTTGTGCATGTCTATAAAGGCCATGCATGATGCAAAGACAGACTGGGTAGCATTAGATCTCATCTGGGCTCTCTGCAAAGCATTTGTGTGTATATGACTGAGACTGGGGATATGGTAATTCATGAAGGAGGGATGATGCCCAGGCATCCACTAATGTCACTTATTAACTGCTCTTAAAAAGCAAGTATAGTTTCTAGAAAGGGCTTGCAACATTATGCCGTATTAGTGCCCTTCAAGAGGAACAGATATGAGACAATTTTGCTGGCTCCTCATTTCTTGGAGAATTGCTATTTGATAGAGGAGATGCCTCCCTCACCCTTTTACTGCTTGCTCTGCCAGCTGAGACTCAGCCTAATGTTAAGTCCAGACAACTTCCACATCAGATATGTTGTCCTCAGTAGTAGTAAAGAGAAATTTATGTGAATTTGTAGCCAAAAGAGAAAATTTAACTTGTTGATGCTAGGCCTTACTGTAACAACAACAACAACTTGGCTGAAAAAAATCACATTTCCTAAACTTTCATCCATGTGGCAGGAAGAGCTAGAAATAACTCGTGTTTCACACAATGTGATAAAAAATAATTTTAAAATTAAAAAAACCAAAGGAGCAAGAGGCATGTTACAGTGAAGTCTAGCAACCATGGAGAAAACAGGGTTTTTAAAATAACTCAGTCTCTGAAGTGCTTGCTGTCAAAAATATAAATAGAGTAGTAGACATGACTAAAAAGACAAACAAAAAAAAAAGCATTAGCAGTTATGATGGGTAACTATAGCATTCCTTAGAAAGAAAGAGGAAAAGATTAGGTGACTGTGCAAGAGAATTAAGGTATATATATCAACCATTAGCAAACTATCACTTCTCCCAGTGGAGTCAATTCAATTCAAGGACTTCAAGGTAGTGGTAATTTTCTGAACACCATTTCCACCCTGAAAATTTACTCCTGTGAAGCAACGGATTAGAAACACAAAATCGTACCAATAAATGTTTCAGATAACTGTAGAGGAAAACAATCCCTTCAGGTTCCCTGGGCTCAGCAGATCCCTGTCATGTGGTGAAACCCACTTCTGCAAGGACCTTGAACCCAAGTGCTGACATCAACTTTTGAATGTACATCAGAAAGTGTAATTACTGCACTCTCTCTGGCAGCCAGATGGACTTTTCTTGAAAAAAAAGCTGATGGTTGCTATTTTATTGTCCTAACAAAACCCTTATGGAAGCACAGCATGACGTCATCCTGGAGAACAACAACGTGTGATGTTAAAAATATAATTTTTCTGAGGTGCCATTTCCTAGTTTATACTAAGCAGTGGCTGGTGGAAGGTATTTTCTGTATGTTGCTACTTTTGGAAACAGGTGTCGAGGTGCCAGAGGGGATGGCAGGCGGGGTAGGCACAACCAACTTGTTACCAAGAGCAAACGGCTGAATGTGTATGGAAAACCTCAAATCTTTGGTCCTCAGCACTCAAGTCCCCAAAAACATACATGAAACTCATATGTTTAGTGACCTTGGTGCCCATCCAGCCAATTATGTGCAAATGGCAGGCCAAGAGCCTACTTGAAATAAAAATTTCACTTAGAGAGGATGATAAAGTTGTTAAAGAAAACATGGACAGGAGGTTTGTTTTGGAAACTGGAAGGAGCAGAGGAGTGGTGGAAGTATCCAGGTGCCACGGTAGGAGCAATTTGACCAAACAAAGAAATCTCCCTGACAATAATTGTGCTATTTGAGTACCAGTAGTTCTCTCCAAAGGCATCTACCAGAGACAGCAAAACTTGTTCTTGCTCCTCTTCTGATGTTTGAAGTATTTCATGAAATCACACCTGCATTCTGAAACATAAATTAACCTGCAACTAAATGTGTAGAAAACTTTTACTGAGCTACAGGATCTTTAGAACTGAAATAAAGAAATATTGTCATATGTGAAGTTTAAGGTACCATAAAAACAACATAAGCTTTATTGTCTTAAGAGAAATATATTGCCCTGGCACAGTTTTTACTGTCGAGCAGCAGGGGTTACTTTAATCCAGTGTTTTTACTTACTAAACATTAAAAATCCTGATCTTGAGGAAATTGCAGTGCATAAAATCATTCCTTTTGCAGCACATTTCTTAACTCAGCCTGAATGAAGAAATTGGCTTGGCTTTGGAGCCAGTTTCCATATGTTTCCGGGAGGACATGTTTCTAGAACAGGATCATTAGTTGCAAAATGGAATTACAGTGATGGATACTTCAGTGAGGATGACCAGGTGTTGATATGTGCAGAAACATATCTGTCTTCTTATCTGACTGTCCTATATTTGGTGCAAAGGTAAGAATATTCTTGGCCTGCTCAGAAAGTTTTGCTTAGACTTCACTGTACTTCACTGTACTTATTTTTTCTTTATATTTTATTCCACAAAATGCATCTTCTGAACTTTTACTCCAAACAATGCTTATACAAAAATGTGTTGTACATTTGCAACTTCTAAACAAAAACTTGGAGGTTTCTTTTTAATGACAAATTTACTCATTGAGTTCAAATACCAGCATGTCAAACTGACTTTATTTTTTTTGTCATCTAATTTATATATATTGGTCTTGCTATGAATTTTAACTCTGAACCTTTACAGACACAATCTACAGCCCATCTCTTCCATGGCTTGAAATAGCA
The DNA here is from genome assembly GCA_013397725.1 of Rhagologus leucostigma. NCBI lineage: Eukaryota > Metazoa > Chordata > Aves > Passeriformes > Rhagologus > Rhagologus leucostigma. Next base: position 323,993 of record VZTD01001553.1, read on the forward strand.
CAGTGGTAAACCAGTAGCGTGTAGAATGACAATCTAAGAGAGATTTCTCTCACTTAATTTCAACCCTTTAAGGTTAGTCAAAGCTTGTTGTTCAATCAAGCTTGAATAGCAGTGAAATCCTCCAGAGGACAGGAACTTGAAGCAGCAGGGATAAGAAAGCTGAGATGTTCAACGTTTATTGACAAAATCTGGATGTCTAATATTGCCTTGAATTGAACAGTCTAGATGTCTAACTTTCAGATAGCTGAAGTTCAATTAAGGCACTTATTCTATTAATGACATAAAAGTTGGGATAGCATCTAGCTTACATTCACGGAGCTGTATTGATTCACAAATGCACACAAGACACAAGAAAGAAATGCAATACTTAATTCAGGCACTAATGAAGTTATGAGTATGAATAAACATGTTGTCTGCTTGGTTGACTAAACTACTTCTAATTTTACATTATTATTTTTCAGAATACTTTCACACTGCTTTTACAGCAGAACTGTTCCGAATTAAGTGACATTTGCTCCTATTCGTACTGATCTAAGTAAGCTGCATAATGTGCATATTAATGATAGCTCTGGAACGTGCTCTTTGGTTAACCAAAGAGGAAAATTACAGAGTAATGTTAAACATCACAGATAGCACTGATAGGAGACATCATCTAGATAATAGGGACTAAATAAAGCTTGATGATATGGCAACAGATCAGTTTTAACGAATAAATATCACTGAATTTATTCATGCTTTTTTTTGACTCAAATGTTTGGAAACTACTTTATATTCCTATATGGTTCCCTGTTCAGTACTATTAAAATAGTGATATTTTTGAACCACTAAACTCAAGATTTAAATTTGGGAGATCATCTTTAAATTGTGCTGATAAGCCTCCACGATTTGCATTTTTCTCTCAGTCTTCATGGCTTTGCTTCTTCTCTGGATAACCATCTGTCCTTGAAAATGTCTTGCTTTCCATTTCATGCACACCAACCATTTGAGCTGTTCTGTTGTAAATAAATTTCTCCTTAGACACCTTCTCCTCTCTGTTGTCCCTTTGTCCAGCACATACACTGAACTAAGCTCTTATGGTTATTTAAATGGAAGTGAGCAGAGTTATTTCTGATTTTTTCTTGTGAGTACATAAATCTTGTTGAATCAAATGCAATAGATGGGATGCTGCAATACATAAAAGATAACTATCAACCGTGGAATTCATTTCCCACCTCTATAAACAACTAGAATTCATATATCTAAATTAGGGTAAGAGGAAAGCTGCTGTAGAAGTGCTTATTTCTCTTTTATACCTTGGTAGGTGTTTAGCTGACTTTCTCATATGTAGATGCCTACATTAAACACGTGGTGTAAAGTATTGTGACAACCACTACTTGTTCTTCTATTTCTCTTCATCTCTGTTGTTGCTTCACTGAGTCTATTTTTAGAGAATGATGGAGACCATGCACCTCACAATTCATCACATTTTATTTTCCCTTTTCTTGCTCAGATTTACATCCCTGCATTTCACTTGATAGGAAAAACCAATAGGACATTTGTGAAGACATAACTAATGCCTCCAACAGGTAATGTACGATAATGCATAATAATGAATAATACTGGTTGCACAATTTCAAATCAAGTATTAGACGTCTACATTCATAGACAACACTCTCTTTTATTAGATATTGTTGCAGTAGTTTTGTGTTTTGTGTTTTAATTTTACAAATATTTTTAATCTGGTACTTAGTTGCCAATTATTTTAGGTACATAATTTTTTGAAGGGAGAACTAACCACAGCATACTCATCACACACTAATTCTTCCATTCTTTTCCTAGTCCCCCACTACGTTATTTTCATGGGTGTATAATAAGGAGATCTCATTGTTCTCAAATATCTATTGCTTTTTTTTTCTGCTTCCTGACTAATACTCTTGTATCATTTGGGTTCCTTTGGGGCAGCTGTTTTGCTTTGAAGTTTGGTACTACTGTGGAACTAAAGATTCAGTAACAATGTTGCTGGGCTTAATGGGATTGTGTCAGGAACAGGTATAACTAGGTTATAAAAGCATTGCAGCATCCTTCTCATTCCTTAACCCTCTTTTGAAAAGCCTTGCAAGTGGTGCTGCATGGTTTGACAGTGTCTGCTCCTGTAGCACTGTTCCTCTCAGAGCAACTCTCTAAGGAACCCTCTGCTCTCCAGAAGTTCTAATTTCTCCTGCTTTTGTTTTTTCACTCTCAAGGTATCAATTATGTTTTGCTGTATTGCTGAGAGATTTGAAGCGATCAAATGAAAAGTCAGACATGAAATACATGAGGAGCACATTAAGCACCCAATGGAAACAGATAAGCAGGACATTATACAAACCCAACAGCAGAAGAAATGCATTTCATAATGCCATCTGCTAATTTCTCACATAAAGCCCTTACTGCAATGATTGCTGATACAGAAGTGATGAAATAGTCATTAAGTCTGGAATCTCTTTTCCAACAATTCTCATAGAATCACAGAATCTTTTAGGCAAGTACTGTTAATTGCCTACCATTGGTATTATACACGGTAATAAGACTACAACAGTTATTTTCTGTGTTGTTAATTGTGGATGTGAAGAAGGCACACATATATGTGTTTATATAATCACTATTGTTATTCAAATATCTGATAAGTAAGAATGACATCTCAATGATGGTAATTTCTGTAGGGGCTGTCTCTCCCATTTATCAACTCATTTTGTTTTGTACATCTTCATTATACTTTTCAGGGAATGTGATACACACTGTTTTGATAGCAGAAAATGTTTAAAAAAATGATTTTATACCTCTTTCCCCCAGAAGCAAGAAAACAATCAAGTCATTTATAAGATGATGGAAAGTTTTGAGAAAATAATTGGCACAGCATACACATTAGCAACCTGGAAAATAAAGATGAATCACTTAACAAGTTGCTTAGACAAAGATCAACCTAAAAACTCACTTGAGTGAATACAAACAAATGTCTGACAGCATATAGGAGCTGTACTGTCATTTTGGACAAGTAGGTACATTATTTTCTTAGTGCACTGCAGAGAAAGTATTACCCGGTTGCAGCCCTCCAAAGACGGAATTGGGAGCTGAGGCATTAATTACAGTCATTGCAGACAAATGACAGTATACTTCTCCTGTGGTGAGATGACAAAGTCGAAACAAATGATGGGTCTGGCATACCTATTGAAATGCTAGAATTTATTGAAGTTTTTAAGTCTGAGGCTTTCTGGACATATCTAAATTACCCAGATCTGACACACTGATTTCACTTTTGAGAACTGACTGAATTATCATCTTCACTCTCAGTGACAAACAGAACTCAGGTGGAAAGTGTCACTGAGGATCTCTGCAGAGATAGAGAATCAAAAGTAGACAGAATGTTTTGGCAGGCTACCAAACTGAGATCTAAAGGGCAAATAAGCACACTGACTAAACCTCTCTTTTTGCAAAGATAAGAATATACTGCAATTAACTGGGAGTGTTCTTTTTATGGTTCTCCTTGCAAGAGTCGTAACAGTTATCCTCACATGTGCAAAACCAACCCGGTTACTTGGTTTGGGCAAGAAAGACAAATCATGAGGAGAATGTAACCATTTTAGCTGGCAATTCAAAATATGAGTGAGTAACTCTTCAGCAGATACATTTCATACTATAATTAAAGAAAGTAATGCTGTATGCACAAATGTGGATTTGGGCTAAAAGATAGCAGAGTCACTTGGAGGGGGAAAAGAAAAAGAAACTAAAAGACTTGCTAAAATATTCCATAGCAAAACTGAGTCTCTGAACATCTTGAACAAAATATCTCATTCCTTTTGAAGAACAATGCATAATTCTGGAAGGCAACAGAAATAAAATTAACCAAAGCATTCAATTATTCATGAGAAACCTTCTGACCTTGATCCAGGTCTCTTTCGAATCTGCTAGAATTCTTCTTTCCTTCAACTTTCTGCCAGCTCCCCTCTTCTGAACTGCAGTCTGCTTCTTCTGGACTTGCTACAGCCATGTGACAATTCTTGACTCTTCTCCAAGCTCCATGCATCACTGTACGATCCATCTCTGTCAACAAAAATTTCAGATGCTGGAATATCTTTATTTATTGGTAAGGACAGACTTCACAAACTTGCTGTCCCAACGTATGCATAGTTTTTATAAGCAGATCTAGGCCAATATTCCCTACCTGAGTACTGTGTTTCCTAAATTGTGGGTGGAGAAACCACCCACGATTTTGGTCATGGAATATTTCACACCCCACAAGTGTTCCCCACAACCAGTTTTTTAGCTTATAAACATATTTTTAAGGGGATCTAGCTGACCCTTTCTTGGTTGCCTTCCGCTGAAACAATGTCCAGCACAATTCTTTGGGATTTGTTGCATGCTGGAATAGTGTCCAGTGTTGCATTATGTAAGCATTTTGTGTTGAGCTCCTCTCAAGTGTTTGAATCTATATTAAGGCATGTTTAGAACATATAGTTATGGTGAAACATTGCATAACTGTACAATGTGCATGCTTAAAAGGGTTATTCTCTAAATATGGGAAAGGTTTTTCCATGTTTCACAATCTGAAAAAATCCCACTCCTTTTTGTGTGCCTACCTGAAGACATATGGGAATTCTATATATAGTATGGACATGGAGAGAATTTAGCTGGGACCTGCCAAAGTGAACAGGATTATTTCCCTTGTTCTGTTCCTTAAAACAGATTTTAATTAGACGTTTATTTCATCCACAGCAGTAGCCTCAGTCTAGTTCCCTTGGTATTCACTGGACATCATCATTAATTCAGCTAGGGATATAAACTAGTTCTGCTTTACAAACTGTACTTAAACAGATTCATGCCTTTTATCTTGTGTCCTACTTTATGTAATTATTTATTCAACTAAATAGCTCATCCTCTTCACAGTCTCCCTTTACGCCTTTCTTTACCTTCCCCAGACCTTGCACTGCCTCCTGGAGGAACAGCCCTACCTGAGGGTATAAGAAAAAATAAAATGTATGTTAGGTTTGTTCCTCACACTAATGTAGGTATTCAGAGATACGTGCTACAGAAAGAAAGACAAACAGTTACATGAGCGTTGATAACAGTATGTGCTATATTTTTTAAGACTTACAGAGTAGAGTAGCTGACGCATGGAAGTTTTTTTAAATTGAATTTATAAAATTTGCATTCATTGTTCCCTGTGAAAAAAGGCTCTAAAAAAACTACGTTCATAAACCTTTCACAAAGAAAAATGTCCAATTTGGAGCTTTTCTTTTAAAATGAGATTTTTTTTTTCTTTTTTTGATTGTTTTTGGATATTCCTAGAATAAGTATCATCTCTCCTACACAACTACATCAGTTTTTCATCTGGGTTAGCTGGGTTTTGGCTCAATCCATCAGGCACAGACTAATTCTACATTCTTCTTTTCCACTGACTAATGAATATCACTACACACCTCTGCAATTACTGTTTATTCAGCAAGAGAATGTCTTTCCTTTGAACAGCCCTACAGGATAAAAAATAGCATCTTCTGTCCTGTAATCTGGGTCAAAGCATCCGTGAGACTCACAGCTGCCTCCACACAGCTTTGTGATGGGCCAGGAACGATTCCATCTCACCATTCACTGGAGAAGCCCATGTTTTGTAAACTCTGAGAAGTACAGCTTTCAGGTCCTGTTGTGGCTTCCCTTCTTGGTTCATGGCCACAGGAAGGCTGGTAGCACGAATGCAGCAAAAAGGGAAGAGTTTCTAAAGTGGGAAAATACATACACAGATGCTAATCACATAACTAGGTGAAGTATGGATTGAAAACCAACTGCAGGTGTTTGAATTCAGCCAAGTCAGACTTACGCATCTTCTTTCTCTTTTTTCTTTTTTCTGTTATTTTAGAGGTAGCTGTGCCATAATTTGTTAACAGAAAGAAAAATTACTATGTATGATAAACATGACAACAGCAATAACAATGTAATTTTTTTATTTATGTATTTATTTTAGTTTGTGCATAGCACAGTAAGAAAAAAAGAAATGAAGTGTAGAATTACATTTTTCAGTTAAGAGAGGAGCTGTTTTGTTATTAGAGTTAAATGTAACAAATGTGGTTTTGACATATCATTGTTAAATTAACTAAACATTTTTCAGTATAACTGAATTTTAAGTTATATAATAATGGAATTCAAATGCATTTGGCCTTGGTTTTTAGGCAATGCCCCTGTCAGGTCTTGGTACAAAAAAAATACGGAAGGCTTTAACTTTTTACCTGCAAGAGAAAGTGTGCATTTTCCCCTCATTTGGTAGGGATGAGTTTTCACACAACTCCCGTGCTCTGTATCCATGTCAGGGACAGGAGAGGCACAAAACCAGTATCACAGTTTTCTGTAGTTCATCCAGGCTTCTTCAGCAGATATGTTACTTCTCCTCTACTCATCCTGAGATATTTAAAGCTGTAAAAAGAAACTTCTAAAGTCATTCCTCCATCTTTTAGCACAAGATGCTTTACTCAACTAAAATAATAATGCAGAGCAGACTTTTGGGGCCCAAGAAAGCTATAAAAATATAGCTGGTATTAAAGCAAGAAATTTGCCATATTCTGTAAAGTAAACGATAAAATTCTATCTTTGTTAAAAACAATGGCAAGATGCACATTGATTTCAAAAGAGTTAGGATTGCATGTATAGGTAAAAAGCAAAGACCCTGTAATATCTGTTGCTACATCTTAAAAACATACACTACCTATTATTCATTCAGTCATGGGAAATGCAAAGTGTATTCAGGTCTTTCCATCAGTGTATCAGTCACCAAATACGTAGGAGTAATGCTAAAAATTAGTTCCTAACAGACATGAAAACACTGCAATAGGATAACAAGATAAACTGATGCTTCTTCATGACAGATAACTGCTTCTCTTCATCACTTAATGTTCTCAAGAATATATGAATGCAACAAAGTCAAGAGGTTTTGGCAAGAAAAACTGAAGAACAATGGAAAAAATATATTGCTGACTTATCACAAACTGCTATGCAGGGTTTCTTTTCGTTTTCTAAAGATTTGCATAACAGAGAAAATAAACATGATGAAATGTTAGAAATCAGAATATTTCCCAAGCCTCATGACATATTGTTCTGTCTAACAATAACACACCATCATTCTGTAGACAATTTTACATAGAGACATCTAACAGAGAAAATATGCTTTTAGACGAATTTCTGTCCCTCAGGATTTGTAGAGATGCAAAAACACATTAAAGGTATGTCTTGAGCTTAAATGCCATCCACAAAAGACCACATCATTTTTCAAGTTAATTCTTTCTTCCATAATTCCTTTTTTTCTTCCATTCATGCTGTAAAACACAACAACACTGATTCTAATGTTCTGTTTCTGAATAGCTGCGTAAAATTTAAGTGCAGAACTGAGAACGCATCCAGGGGCTGGGAATGAAGTTGTACTTCAAAGTCTTTTATAGATATTGTAGATGTTGAAAAATTCAACTTCTTTTCATTTTTTAGCCAGTCAAATTCATTATAGGATACCATCCCCTCTTTTCCTTCAGGGCTGTAATATGCTAATATTATATGGACTTTACACCCATAAGGTTGTGAGATCTTGAGAAAACTCTTAAAAATAATACCTGCAAAGGGGATGCTAAAAGTATTTTACCTCAGCATTCTTGGGGAATTCACTAAGCTACATATTGCAGAACGTACCTGCTCTCAGTTGATAATATATTCTGAAATTCTTCCAAACTTTTGGGTATTTTTGGGGTTAAAAAAGTAAATATTGAGAAATCTTGTTATTAATCACTGAGTCCTGCATACATAATCAACACTGTATGCTGAGATGCTTGTGTGCTCCTTCACATGCAGCCCTAGAAGCAAAGCAGAGAAAAGTGCTGTTCCCAATGCAGAAGTCTTTCTGACCCTTTGCATTTGTCCAGAGTTAGAGATGTGTGTTCCTTGTGAGGAGTGGAGCTTCAGGTTCCTTTGTGTCTCTTAGGCTCAGAACTGAAGGGCTTCTCCTCTGGTACCAGCTATCAGCAAGGCGCTTTTCTTCCAGAGCATGCCTTGCCTCACAGGGCCCCGTGCTTAAGGGGCACAGCGTATTCCCAGGTGCCAGCTATAATGCCCCTAGATGGTGCTGTGCAAGCCCAGAGAGCTATTGCTTGTGTGAAGAGATAGCTCAGGATAAATTATTTAATTCACTCTATTGCATACATGCAGAAATAGCCCAGGACAGATAAGTGGGTGTGGTACACATGCCTAGGAAGGACTATGTGGGACCTACTTGCTCTAGAGCCAACCTCACGTCATGGGACAATTCAACACAGGACAGAACTCTCACAAAGGTCTCACAAAGTCATCCAGTTCCTCATCCAAACACAAACCAGAATCAACCCTACCTGTGTATATAAGTGTCTGCAGAATGGGTGCCAACAGGATGGAGCTGGGCTCTTCTCAGTGCTGTGCAATAGGACAAGAGACAATGGGCATGAACTGGAACATAGGAAGTTCCACCTGAACGTCAGGAAGAGCTTCTTTACTTTGAACATGACTAAGAACTGGAACAGGTTTGCTGGAGAGGCTGTGGAGTTTCCTTCTCCAAAGATACTCAGGAACGGTCTGGACACAAGCCTGAGTAATGTGCTCTAGGGGATCCTGCTTGAACAGGTCATTTGGACTGAATGACCTCCAGTGGTCTCTTCCAGCCTTGACCATTCTGCATTTCTGTGATTCTGTGTGCTCTGTTTTGCTCTAGACATGCTCTAGACATGTGCAGTAGGGATTCTTCAATATTTTTTTTCTTCCCTTTGCTTATGGCTGACTCAAGCACCACTTCTTTTCACAGTGTCTGGCTTGTAATGCAGACAGAAGGCTGCCCAGCAGCAACCCTTGCAGTCTGCTTTAACGTGCACTCCTCATCAGCTTCGTGCTTTATTCAAACATCCAGCAAAGAAGATGAAAGAAAACACAGGCCACGATGATTCACACAGATTATAAAATGTCTGCTCTATAATCAGGGGAAAATAATTTGTCTGCCTCATCAACGGCATTAGTCCCATTAATGCAGAAAAATAAACTGCATGAAAAATGAGTTTCAACCTTGACAACACCTTACAATAGAGCAGCGACTGGAAATGAAAGAGGTATAGCTGCCTACAATCTGAAGGCATATCTGAAGACATGGATGTGTGTTGCATTCCTGAGCATTGCTTGAATTCCCCTTGCATGGTGAGACGTGCTGGAGAAGGCTGTGCAGAAGAAAACGAGAGACATAAATGACATGATCATTTTTGTGACATACAGCACAGACCACTATAAACTAAAGAGAAAGAAACTTTTCTGTAATGGGAAATGAATGGTGTTATATTTTATATTTAAAATACCATGGAAGTTTATGATCTCATAATCAACATTACACAAAGAGGTATGTGCTTTATGTGGTGCTCTCTTTCACTGTATTCTCTAGCACTGAGCGCCGAGAGGCAAGCAGCAATGTGGCAGGTAGGGCCATGTGTTTGTTTTATGTTTTACCTGGGGGTGGAAGAAATGAAAATTCTCTTTAAATTCTTAAAATATTTACGGCTTAAGAAAATCACCCTGAAGGAAGTCTTCTTTTATGTACAATAGAAAAATAACCCCTTTGCATAGAACTGTGCCTTGACCTATAAAAAACACTGAACAACATTTTGCTGTCAGCACTGTATAGCTTTAAAAAAGGTTTCTTGCTCCGTTAGAGCTGGAATTTTTGTTAAAAGTCCTGGGAAGATCAAAACCTACCTTAGATCCAAGTGTAAGGCAATAAGTGCGTTGGAAGGAGACAAAATGGAGGAGGGAACCCACCCAATAAACATCAGTGATGAGTGCTAATACATTCTTTTAAAGGCACGTGCTTATTACATAGGGGAAGATTGATGCATTCCAGACAGGACAGCCAAGAAGGTATTCACAGACAGTTGACAGTACTAAGTTTTTGCTCATTTTTTTTGAATAAGAGTTATCTAACCATTTATTCATTGTTTTCCTTCTGTATGAAAATAAGAAGCTTACAAACACGTTTAATGCCTCTGACTTTCTGTTGCACCTCCTTCCACTGACTTTTCAGCAGAGATACAAAATGGAACTTGTTCCATTATTGTACCTTAGCATCAGATTAAATAATAATGCAAATGTTTCTGCTATTCATTGATCAGTATTCAAATCAGCTAAGTTAATGGATAAGAAGATGGAGTTTTTATCATTCAGTCCACATTTGCATATATGTAACTTGCTCAGAGGACAAAAAAAAGCCGTTTTTAAATATTTCTACAGAATTTTCATAGTGAATAATATTTCCGTAGTGGCTCTGAAAGCTGAAGCATATTTTTATTTTTGGTCAGCCTTGGGGGGGCTGTCCTGTTGACTTTGTTACAGCAGAGATAATTTGGTAGAAATATCTGGAGTTTGCCATGTTTGCTGTAGGTTGACTATTATATTAGCTTTTGACTAAATTGCTGCTAGATTTTACGTGTATGACTGTTTAGCACCTAATTTATTACTCCAAGAGTGGCATCTTTTCCTTAACTATTAAATGTAAATAATTTAATAAAATATCCTCAAATGTTGCTTTTAAGATGTAAATAAGTTAAATAAATATTTAATTGCAATATTCTGAATAAGGAAACCAAATATTTTTGCTACTTTTCTGAAGTAGCAAAAGATTTTTCCATTGGTTCCAATGGGTTTTGAACTGAGATCTCCGCACAACTTCTGAATTCAGCAGTCTTTGTAATTCTACAGTTACTGTTGACTCAGAAAAAGCTACATCTTTCCCAACACGATATAATGTTTTAAATTCAAAAAAATTCTTGAACAAAATTTCTCAGTTTCTCATATACATATACAGAATTGTTTATGAATATGTATATTCATATACGGAAGTGTTTTTATAAGGACATTAATAGCAAAAAGGAGGGGCAAGGAAAACCCCCATTCTTTATTGGGTGGGGTGGGAATATAGTCACCAAAGATGAGGAAAAGACTGAGGTGTTTAATGCCTTCTTTGCCTCACTCTTCTCCAGTAAGACTGGTTATCTCAGGGCACCTGGCCTCTTGAGCTGGTAGACAGGGATGGGGAGCAGAATGGATCCCCTGAAATCCAGGAGGAGGTAGTCAGTGACCTGCTGTGCCACTTAGATGCTCACAAGTCTATGGGATCCAGTGGGATTCATTCTAGGGTGGTGGAAGAGCTCGCTAAGCTGCTCTCCATCATTTATCATCAGTCCTGGCTAAATGGGCAGGTCCCAGATGACTGAATAGCTGGCCAGTGTGGCACCCATCCACAAGAAGGGCAGGATGGAGACCCAGGGAACTATAGACCTGTCAGCCTGACCTCAGTGCTTGACAAGGTTATGGAGCAGATTTTGATCTTAGAGATCTCTTCCAACCTTGAAGATTCTATGGTTCTATGATTCCATTCTATAAAAAGTTTGGTATTCCTAGATAGACTTCTAGATAGATTTTTCATTTAATTTTTGCAGCTTATTCAAATCAAGTTGCAAGGAGTCTAACACATGAAAAAACTTTGAAAAGAATGTTTATAAAATGTTTCATTCATCAGTTCCAAGATTGCGTAAGGTGCTCTTCATCTTAGCCCATAAAACAAAATTTTGAGCATTGCTCCTACACCGTGCTGGATATTCCCTCTACTCTGTTAGAAATGGATTAATAGTTTCTGCCAAATATTTAACTTGTGTTTTAATTTGAATATATCTCTCACATGCTTTTTGGAAATAAACATAGTGCCTTCCCAATTTGAGGCAGGACTTTTATAGTTCACGTAAGCTCTCTTCTCTCAGACTGCTCTGTGACAACCACAGTGGAAAAAAGTGGTTCAGATTGAGAATGAATATTTTAGATAACAGCAGTATTACACCTTCAGTACTTTCTGTCACCACATCACCATACTATTCATCTTAATGGTCCGCTGGTTTCCTCAACCCCTGTGACCCAAGGGCGTTCAAGGACATGGCTGTAATGGGCTGGCAGATATTTTTACTCTATGGTGGATACCACTGAAGTGTGAGTGCATCATTCCTGTTGATATGGATATCAGGCTGCAATTCTCCATAATGAAGGAAGTGAATTATCAGGCATTTTTCTAAATATCTAAGTGTGCTTATCATTAGATGTGGCTTGCTGGCAAGGTTGACTTCCCCCTTGCTGGCAAAGGGGCCTTGCAAATTTGGCATGTTGTGCCATGGAGAGCAGCAGGAGGGCCCCTCATGGAGATTTCCTGCTCTTAGTAAAGGAACTGAAGGGTCCCTACATCTCTAGTTCTAAACTGAACTTGAAAAATTCAGTTTGATAGTCCATGGGATCCCCACCCTGGTGAAGATTTTGGAGGAAGAGGAGGCATAAATGCCTTTTTCTGGTGAATCAACTCCCTCATTTCCTAGAAATACTGTTTTCTCTTGTGATAAAATTTTGTTCTTTAACAAATGAATTCAAAAGCTTGATGAACAACCTGGGTAAATCTCTGACTGATAGCCTGGTCCTTGGTTTAATCTTGCAAAACCCTGTATACTTATGGGTGAATTAAAAGCAGTTAACAAACTACAATTTTCTTGGGTGCTAATTATCATGTTTTTGCTAAAGCTTCCAGTACATATTTGTAGCCTTTGTAGCTTTTGTCCTGCTTCACATTCCAAGGAGGGAACACGTGATTTTACTGATGATAGCAATTTTAATTAGTTGCTATTTCCACTGGGATAGGTAATGCTGGAGAAATCTACACTTTAAAAGACCCAAACAAACAAACAACAAAAACATAGAAACACAATGCAAACTGTACTATAGCCTTGCATGTTTATCTTAACTTCAAACAATACAAGCAAAAGAGCAGAATTCTGTCATTTTACTGCACATTCTTCTGTATTATCTATTATGTGTTACATCTTTCATTTTGTTTAAATTATCCCATTGAACTTTCAGAGCTTTTCAATTAATAAATATATAATAATCTTTATTAAAGAATTTTTTTCTCTCCTGAAAAAAAAGAAACAAGTGCACAAAGGCTACATCAGGATTACTGGCGTAAGTGAGGAGAGATTTCAATGTAACAAATCTGATTTAATTCCCTTGCCTCAAGTCTTGTGCTGATGTAGAAGATTCAGAAAACTACAATTTTAATAGATTGATATTGATAAGAGTTCAGCCTAAAGACGAGTAGTACATAGTTATCTAAATATTAATATTTAAGAAGTTTTATTAAGTTAATGAAGAAAAATTAGTTCTTATACTACAAAATAAGCTTTAGTAATATAAAAGTGTTAATATTGCACAGGTAAGTATCATACAGGGATGATTGTCCTTGACAAGAAAGATGACTGATTTTACCGTTAAGATGCAAAGTTTGCATATGTTAAGCCTAAACAATGAGCTTGCTTTAGCATGTACAATTTATTCTTTATTGCCTAATGCAAATATGTGTATTAAAATGCACATATTTGAACTAAGCTAGTACTGTCTTGATCTTAAGGTAACTGTAAGTGGTACTTTTCTTTGTATTCAGATTTGGCTGTAATGGATTGATAAAACATGGAACCCTGGCTCATTGTGTAGATCACATCTGTAATATATAATTTTCTAATGCGCATGTTAATTAGATGTCTTGAAGTTAAGAGGGGTGTTATAGAGAAATATTTAAAAGCCAGTCTTACTCTCAGATATCTACCTTTCAACTTGCTTTATCATGTTAAGATTTTGAACATGAAAGGTCTTCTAAATAAGTTCTGTTATCTCCAATTCTGATTTCTAGCAATGAAAACAATGCATTTACCACTAGGGAGAAGAGTACTCTGCTGTGCTAAGAAAATACATTGTAGTAAGTTTTATGAAAGTGTTTAAGAGGAATCAACTATGAACCCTCTAAAATTAATTCAAAACTAGAAATACCCATTCTTAAGAGCACAGGAGAATATTTATAGGTAGAGCTAATATCCTCTGTAAAACAGATTGGTATAGCTGGAAATTTTCATAAATTTCCAGATGATATATGTTTCAAACTGATGATGATTTCATGTACCTATAGGCTCATCCAACATTTCCAACCATACCTACTTACAAACCTTGCCTTGTTTAAAAACTGACCTCATTTTTACTAAGTAGATACAGCACCTTAAACCTTTATGGCGTTAAGAACGGCAAGGTTTAGTGTATCAGCATTTTTCTGTTTACAAAGATGGTACAGATACTGCACTAGATAGGAAATTTGGATTTGTTCTGGCATGTCTTTTCATGAAAACCAATAAATATATATTAGAAATGATAGATGAACCTGACCAATATATGAAGCAATTTTGTATAGATGCTAATCACCAGGTCATATTGTCACCAAAGAGAAAAATTAGAAGAAAATTAAATAAAAGATACTATTAAAAAAGATAAATTTTTCTCCCAAATTGTGTGACTTCCTCTGGAGATGCATAGGACTTACCTTTCTAAAAGCCATTTGCTCTTTTCAGCATGTCTGCTAAACACAGCTCTTTGCTTTTCAGGCAGCACTTTCAAAATGACACTTGATTAATATGCATCAAAGTAGAATAGTTAACAAACTCACATTTTCACATGGAATAATATGAGTGAGAAATTGTGAAACACATAACATTACATATTTTTGCCTTAATTATATTAATGTCATAAAAATATTTTTATCGTCTTTATGAGATTCTCTTTCAGAAGGTGGTGTGAGATTTTTTTCTCCTCACTCTGCATGCCTGAAAAAGTGAGGTGCGTTGGAGTATAGTATGACTAACTTAAAAACGTGAAACTTTAGTACAGATATTAGGTCAAAGTTTCATGAAATTACTTTAGGAAGTGTGTTTTGCTCTCAGTTGGGTTTAGACACACACAGGAATAAGTCAAGATGTCTCATATTTAAAGTGCAAAGTTAGATAAAAAGAGTCCTAAGGTGAGAGGTACAAAATTACATTTTGTCTTTTGATATCTTAGACTAATCTCATATTGAGTGACTTCCATTGAAATATAAAGATTTTCTCAGGATATCTCATGGACAAATTGTTCCCATCTATCAGAGAGAGGAGAAAATCAGCCTGGGCAACAGTGCTGGGGGGAATCTCCAAACAGTATTTCATCATTCTCCTTTAACGTATTAAAGAGGAACTAAGACCTTAAATCAAGACAAATGTTGAAGGAAAATTTACATCAGGAGAAAGACTTCAAGATTATAGCACCTGTCTGCAGGTAGACAACATAGTTGTATCCTTTGGAAACCTTACACAGTTTAATTATTGTCATATTTAGAATTTGTTCCTAATAAGGAAAAAGTATGTTTATGCATATATATAAATGAACTGCATAGTGAGAAAACAGAATTAACTTGAATAACATTTCATATTATCAGGTAAATTTTTTGTTAGCTTTGTAAATTTTGAAAGAATGCAAAACATACTTTTATATAATTTGTTTCATTACTTCTGTATTTCCTTGATTTAACTGTTGATTAGAGGCATGGAACACCTCTCTTTCTCTGAGAGAAAAGGATTTGTTCACCTGGAAAAAAAAGGCTTTGGGGTTACCTAATTGTAGCCTTCCAGTACTTGAAGAGAACTTTTTACAAGATCATGTAGTGACAGTAACGGATAGATTAAAACTAAAAGAGAGTAGATCTGGATTAGATATTAGGAAGAAGTTCTTTGCTGTGAGGGTGGTGAGTCTCTAGAACACTGCCCAGGGAAGTGGTGGATGCCCCATCCACAGAAGTGTTCAAGGCCAGATTGGATGGGAATCTGAGGAACCTGGTCTGGTGGAAGTTGTCCCTGCCCATAGCAGGGAGTTGGAACTACATGATCTTTAAGATACCTTCCACCTCAAACCATTCTATGGTTCTATGATTTCACACACAAAGTTATTTTTTTTGCTATAATCCCACTAAGTTGTAATTCTTATAACACACCAAACTTAGTGTTTAAACTCCCGTGTTTGAAAATGCTAAAATAGACTGCAGAGTTGGAATTTATGCCTCTTTCCCATAAGCACTTTGAGAGTCTTTATCTATAAAACACATTTTTTCTTTTTTTTAGAGATACTTCCCTTCATTGAAGGAAATGGATAGCAATTCCATTTAGCAGTCAGTAGCCCATTCTTTGGTTTTTTGTTAGTGGTTTTGGTTTTGGTTTTTATTGTTCAGTGTGTATATCCCATCTGAATGACCAGAATTTTGGCTGAAAAAAGTTACTAATTGAGCTCAAATCTGCCATAAGAGACATTTCCTTGTGATGTTGTACATCAGTTTTAAGCATGGTGTTTTGGAACACTTCCAGTGTAGACTAAAGAGATTGGATGTCTGTCTTTCAGATTAATCTCAGGTCTCTTTACAAACCCTTTCCGTTTCTTTCACCTCTTGTTACTGAACAGAAATCTCTTAGCAAATTCCTGGTGAACAATGTAGCTCTTGAAGAAAATACTACAATTCTCTGTTAAAGGTCAGGAGAGAAAAAAACCCCACATTCATAATTCTACTTGGTGTTCATACTGCAGAGACGCACAGCTTCAGACAACAATGAGAAATAACATTTAATCATAAAAAAAAAAAAGCCCAAAAACCAAAAAAACCCAAATAACTCACAACAAGGACTTAAATTGTATAGCAACCAGTCACTCTTCCTTTTAATATTTTGAGTTATTGGTGAGAATCACAAAACATTCGGTTATACTTAAACATATACCCTTTTTGTGTCCACATACAGAATTCCCTGGGAATGGTGGTTACAGATCCAACAAGCCATTGCTGATAGTTTAAAAAGACAATAGGAAGAATATCCTGGTCCAAAGACACTACTTTTGATTTTTGTGTACATGTGTATTTATTTATCTTAAAAAATTATGTATATTCAATAGCTCCCTACTTGTTCAGACTGAGAGACAAAGGCTGAATAAATTCCATATAATCAAAAAAAAAGATTAATTTCATGCTGTCTAACTAAAATTTATAAATTCTGCCCTTCTCTGTAAGTGAACAATTTAAAATCTATGCCTGTGGCCCACAATTACCAACACTGAGCCATGTTTCACAAATACATGTCTTGACGCCTGCCTTGCTTTCAGTAATTAATGATGACTCATAACTTGCCAAACTAAAATGAGAGTCTTTGTTTATACCTTATCTCCTTCTTCCTTCTTCCGTCTTATTCAGAACATGCTAGAAATATTTAGGACTCCCAAAGGGCTTTATCAGGAAACGAATTTACAAGACCCTCAGTGCTGCAAAAAATACAGCAGTTTCACTGATAATGTTACAAAACAATATATAATAACTACTGCATGGTCATACCTTCGGGCTTTTAAGTATAAAACCAGAAATTAGAAGATAACTAGTTTAACTCACCTTTAGGATAATGTCCCTCCTCTAGCATAAAAAGATAATATTAGCTATCAGGAAAAAAAGAAAGAAAATTATCCTGCAGACCTCTGCAAAACAATCTGGTGTGCACACTTTCCTTTGCCTTTAGACGTTAATGTGTTCAATACAAATCACAAGTTTGACTTTCCAGATCTTTTCCAATCATCCTGGCTACTGCCCCTCAGGTAAAGCAACACTGGACTATCATGAAAGGGTAACAGCAAACCCTGCCATCACCTGGTCATGGTGAGCACCAAAAAATGATCCCATGAAATGAAGGCTTTGCCAAATGACAGCATGATTATCATAACAGAGCTAAGTCATTTTGCTGGAAGCCTCTCAAAAGAACCAAGGAAAAAGTGATTATCAGCCATCGGAAAGTGAAGAGACACTATGAAGAGCAAGATAAAGCATTGTCGCATTCTATCAAAGCTGAATAGGTAAAGGAGAAACTCTGTTCCACACACAACATGCAGGGATTCAGATTTTTCTACACTTTTGGTTGGGTTTTGTGATGCAGAAATACATGTTCAGCAACTCCCCAATGTATCGTGTTCTTTCCAGTGTTTGCTATCACTTGTACAACTCAGTGTGGGTCTACATCAATCCCATAGCAACACAACAGCAACATCTCCTGATAAGAACTGGTCTCAAGGGCAAAACTACTGTTGCGGTGGCATTGTCATCCATATTATACACACCTCAGGGGTTTTGCTGCACATTCACTCTAGCCTGGCCCCTTGGACTGAATCCCCTGGTCACTGACATGGATTATGCATGCTCTTAGGCTATGCCTTTTTTCACACTGGGGGATCATAGACTTCTAAAACTGCTGCAAAACATAACCTAAAGTGCAGTGAGTGAAGACAACAGAGAGACTCACTCGAAAGCAACCTTCCTTATCTCAACTGAAATATGCACCCTTTGAGGATGGATCTTCAGTTTCCTTCAGATGGTGTGTTTCTGAGGATGTGAGACAAGCTGTCCCCTATCTTTCTGTGTGGATATTACGATTATAACTAAAAGTCACATACAGTGTGTGGGACAGGGGGAGATAAAAGTCCTTATGTCCTCCCCATTTTACATACCTTCTCAGGAAAAATCACTATTAGCTGTTAAGACAGTTAGTTGTAGAAACCTAAACAAATACTCATATATGGATAGTCTTTAATGTCTTTTACTTGTATAAAGCAGAATATATTATTACTGGAGAGAAGAACGTCGCATTTTCTTTCTAGTCCCTTTTAGTTAAAAATAAAACAAACCAGAAAAACCCCAGACAGAAATAACAGAAAGAGTGTTTAAATATCTTAAACATATTAGCTGGTATCCTGCAAGGCAGACAGTATTTTCCATGACATTCACAGACAGCAATATGCCAAAGTAGCTTGCATCAAGTGGCTGAGTGGGAGGCAGAACAGTAATGCTATAAACATAAGCCTGGGCTCTCACTCCAGGGTTGTCCTTCTCACAATACAGGACCTATTTCTCTGAACCCTCACGGTCTTCACACAAATAATCAGCACCAGGAAACTCAGTTTTTCCAACTCATAGCCAAGAGTTGCAGAAATATCTATTGCTTCTTGGTGGAATAAAGTGTTGTGGTCCCTAGGAGAAACAAGTAAGGAAGCAAGAGCAGCAAGAGGAATTACCAGTCTTAGTGATTGTTGCAGAGAAATATATTTTCAGTTCCAGGTTTACATTTTTTTTATTCTGTGACTGAAATGGAAATGCCTCAGCTACGTTAGTGGGTGAGGAAATCTTTTATTATAGCTACATAATGATTGTCATCTTTTTTTCTCCCAGGGTGCTAGTAAACCCTTTCAGCCAAACAGAAAGAAAGAGGAAAAAATAATAGGTGCTGAACACTGAAAACAAGGACAATGCTTAAGTTATTGAGTAGCGCAATTCCATGCTTTAAAACAAGTTTTTCCGTTCAATGCAGACTTCAATGGAGGTGCAGAAAGCAATGCCTGCCCTACTTCTAAGCATAGCTCTTTTTGGTTTCGTATCTGAAGGAAAATCCCTACAGACTGTGTGACTGTATCATTATGATCATTAAATTCAAAATCCTATGAAGATAAAAATATTAGAGCAGTCTGTCCAAAATAATCACCCAAGTACCCAAGTAGAAAGCTTGAGTTTCAAACAAGGAAAATTGAATAGAGTACTGTGAAATAGAGCCTGAACTTTTGTCCCCAGTTCATCATAACAGAAAATAAACATGGGAAATGGATGGAAAGCCTTGACTTTATCTTTGAGGAGAGGTAACAAGCTTTGAAGATGGCACACAGACTACTCTGTGGAGGTGCAATTTCCTGAGTAAAACCCCTGAGTTTTAAAGCTTGATAACTTATAACGGCTTTTACATACTCAGTAAGTTACACTTTACAAAGAAGTCTGAAACCAAAAGTGTGTCTGTTATTTGTAGACGACCACAGAAAAGAAGTTTGAAAGCAAAGATGCCTATGCTATGTCCTGTTTCACAGGCAAGTACAATTAGAGAAGGCAGCCAGCAGCAGAAGACACTCAATATGGAGACATGTTTCTTTAATATGGTGGCAAGAAGTGTTTGAGATTCTTAATGGCTGTTGTAAGAACTCTGTTTTTAACTTCATCCTCACTGAAGGCTGTCCTAGAGCAGAGAAGAGCACCCAGACTAGGAAAGCTTGTCTGCAACATGCCCATCCCTCTCCATCTCTATTAAAAAACCTGCAGTTTGCTAACCTTAGGGAGTCAGTTGCAAGCACAGAGTAAGAGGTGACCAGAACAAAGGAGCAGTTCAAAATGCTTTAGGTAAACTAAGGTAAAATAGAGAGGCCTTAAGATTTTTTTGAGTGAATACAAAGTGATGAAATGATGCGATAAAGTAATTCAATTATAAGCTACTGTAAGGCACTGAAATTAATGATGGGTAGAGTGATAGGATTTTAGGAGAAAACTATTTTAATTTATGGTTGAGATTGCATATTTCAAACTCAACTTTCTGAATATCCTCAAAGATGTCACATATTACCTCTTAAGATAAAAATTAAGCAATAGATTAAGTATGACTGTCTTCTTGCTTGTAGAGAAAATGTACCTTTTTCATTCTTATATTAAGTCATATATAGGTAAACATAAAGACTATTGTTACCTTTTTTTGCAGCTTTTAGTTCATATTTATTTAAGCTATCCAGGGAATATAATAATTTGTCAGGGGTTCATTTTCTTCCTGGTTTCACCCAAAACGAGTGTATGCAACGTGAAATCTGAGGAATCCTTAAAACTTGGCTAGAACTTCCACATCTAGCTACTGAACAGTGATTTTGCCTTTTATAACAAAAGAAATTACTTTGGAAAAAGTCTATGCAGCAAGTAGTGGATTTGGCACAATTTCTGTTTGTATCAGAATTGAGTTTAAAATCTGAATCTCGATGCAAAATAATAAAAAATGTATATAGATTTGGCAAAAAAATAAAGAAAAAGGTGGGCTCCAGGGAGAAAATGGTATGTTTTTTATACATCGATCAATTTCATTATGTTTGTTGCCTATTTCAACAACATAAGTGTCACTGCTGTATTTTTTAGTAGGAAAAACATTTCAGTAGAGCTGGTAAACAAGCAGCCTCCCGTAGCATTTCTGAACAATTCGAGCACCAGTAACTCAGAAGTATTCATGAGAATCTTAGTCTTCCTTTGTATGCATGGGAAAGGGGCATCCCAGAGGGTGATATTCACATTTGTTTTTTAAGAAGCTTAGCTAAATCTCAACCATCCAGATTAAACACTCATTCCCGTGGTGTGGAAGATGTACATACAGTTTTTTTTATGTGATAGCCAGGAGGTTTAGAGAGTTATCATTACCTGTGGTGCATCTTTTGGAATGAAGTCATCTGGGCTGCTCAGTACTAAGTTGGAAGAAAATAGAGCTAGTTTGATTAAGAAAGTTTTAATATTTCCTGTCATAATAAGACAAGAAAATGTAGTTGAAATCAGATTTCACCTCATTCTTCTAAAAGGAAATAAAAAAATAGTTCACATTCTCCACTAATGCATGGACAAAGAGTTATTTATTCATTAAACACAAGACAGACTATCAGAATGAAGTATTCAATCAAAAATATTGGTGATTACATTAAGAAACTTCTTAGATGTTACTGTTATGTGAGATAACAATATTTTTTATGACTCTACCAATTTGCACATGAGAAATCAGTGTACAGCTTTTGCTATGTCCAAATTATACAATATTTGAGTAACTTTTTAGTGTTTTCCGTGGACTATCCATTATCGTCATTCTATCTCAATTTAATGAAGCTCAGGACTCCTTTCAACTTCCTTCAAATAATCTTCAAAGAATATTTTTATCTGGACAGAGGAAGATGTCATTGCTTTACAAACTGGCTCATTAAGTGGGCATCCTGGCAGGGTGGTTGGTGAGAGGACTGCTGAGCTGGGTATACATTTAACCAGTTTAGGTCTTGCTCTGCACCCCCATACTTTCACATCTCCAATTTAATCTGAGCTTGGATCCTCTCTCAAGAGTCATCTCTGGATAATGAGTAAGGTTACCTCACGGGCTTCTATCTCACCCACAAGACTACTTTGTTTCTACGGCTGCACTGCTGCTGACCCCACTGAGACGAAATGAAGCTTTCTTTGAGCATGTCCAGGTGAAATGCTTCTGCAGTCTGGAAGCAGCTCATCAAGATGGAGGTTACCATAGGTGCTTGCTGTGCCTCCAAATTGCCACTGATTGTCCAGCCTTCCATGAGGCAGACTGGACAAAAATCACAAGACACAGCGACTGGGGCTGAGTTAAAACCACTGGCACATTTCTTCAATTGCTTCAGCCAGTACTGGGTTGCACCCTAAAAACCTAACACTGTGAAGGATGTGGCCATGAACCTGATTGCCTGCTTTAAACAGTGCTGCTGAAATAAGATAGACTATACACAGGCTTAGAGATACAGATTTTTTAGATAACTTGCTGGAAATCATCACAATAAAATGTGTGGAAGTATACACACACATGCTCAGTAAAAAGAAATTTTCCATGTGGGCTTCAGTGTGCATATATATCCATGTAATGTATTTGAATTTATAAACTACAGCATATGCAGAATGGGAAAAAAATATTATTTCCTCTTGCCAATGCACTTTTTTGTCCCACCCCAGGCCAAACAACTATAAATGACTGTATTTATTATTTTAGAGAGCATGGAAATTAACTATTCCATTACTGAGACCCCGATCAGAGTTGCAAACACGGCTGAGAGAAACTAGCAAAAATTCTTCCACACTCCATGTAGGCCAAAATGTGTGGCCTTTGGAAATTTTAGACACAATTTCCTCCTGTGTAATGATGCCTTGGAATGGCTACCTGAAAACAGAGGCTAGACAAGATGAGGAGAATAAGAGTGAGTATTTATTCAAGGGCCTTCAAAGGTATACCTTGGGCAGTCAAAAGCCTACTACTGAGAGGCTACACCCCAAATGGACCCTGGGTCATGGGTTTTTCACACTTTTATAAGTTTGGTCCATTTGCATATCAGGGTTAATTCTCCAATTACAATTTCAGGTAATGATGTAATTACCCCAAGTTTGCTCCCCCCATTCAGAGGCTTAGTTTATATATTTTGGGGCCTGGGACAACAAGGTGTCCTTGAGTCCAGGCCCAGAGAGGGTTTGTTGTGTCTAACCAGAATGGGAGAACAGTAGCTAACAGGCTATGGAGTTTTAGAGTTACAGACTAAAGCAGTACAAGATCTGAAAAATATAAAAGCTAAATCCTAAGGCATCAGTAGCATTATTAATTTTCGGGGTAGTGCAACACCAGCAGAATCCAAAAGTCAGTTCAGATCTGGGACCTGAGAGCTGGCACTGCATCGTATATTAGTTTAACTACTGCCTCTTGGGCTTTCAGTTTCCAGCTCTCCCTGTAGGATTCAACATTAAATAACGTTGTACAAGACATTTGTACCAAATTGAAAGGGTATAAAATGATAAATGTATTAGATATGGTGTTTACTGTCTCAGATGTTAAGCTAAGGTTACAAATACAGTATATATGCCTACTTATGTGCAGTCTTTTTACTGTGTTGTCAGAAATGTGCAGAAAATTCAAACTAATCTAAGCAAATGAAAAATATTTCTGCCAATTCACAGCACAACAGAACCTTTTCAGCTTCATTTAACTTCTTCTACAAACCAAAAGCAATTTTCAGAGGAGATAAATGATTTTCACTGCAGGAATGCCAAAGCTTCTCAGATAAAATGGGCAACTTTTGCTAGAAACAAGTCTATAAAAAATGTTGCTTATGCTACCACAAAAATTATCAATTTGAACACCTTTTCACAGATTAAAATGGAAAATATTTTATATATTTACGAGAAAAGATTGTGAGAGATGTGTTTGCTCCTGGGCTGACAAAATAATGTGACAGTTTTTGGAAACACTTCCTGAGTGTCAAAGGTATATAAGAGATAAAGCAGTCATATGGTGAAACTGTCCCTTCACTTACACACCATCAGTAGTGGGAAGGCAGTGGGAAGTGTCCTGTCCCAAATGGGCTCCTCACCTGAAGCTTTTCAGCAAGTAAGGACAGATGATTTACAGACAGGGAGATGGGTGCACAGTGCATCCAGCAGATCAAAACCAAAAGGACATGCAGTTTGTACATTATGGCGCCTTAGAATTAGTAAGGAGGAAGGGCAGAAGTCCCTATTCCCTTTGAAAACTGCAAGACTACATGCTGCTTTTTATTTAATTTTTTTTTTAAACCATGAATTCAACCTTGATATTGTTATGTTGTTATTTTTGAGTTTAAAATTCTATTTTGATTCCAGTAAAAACACCAGTTAACTTCCAGTGTACTAGACCTTATTGGTGTTTGTACGTGTATAAAAATCTGATCTATGCATTTAATTTTGCTACGCTATTAGCCGCAGTACTAATTTCCACTTCACTATAGTAGTACAGATTGACCTCTAAAAAAACCCGTAATTTTGCATTCTCGGAAACAGAAAAATCTCTCTAGCACAAAAAGTTAAATCATCTTTGAGACTTAGATGTATGTTCTGGATCAAGTGAAGCATAACTACTAAAAGTAGTGTCATTGGCATAACTTTCCACATTAAAGCAAAAGTAGATCATAACTGATTTTTTTTCTATGGGACAATTACAGGTCCTCAGACTTCACAGGATAGTGATTACAAGAGTGAAGGGTGCTTCTGATTGATGATAAACACACATCGTTTCCTTTTAAACGTTATATGCACCACACTCATTCACTAAGTTGCTTAGTAAGGAAAAAGCCATTTGCCTTTTCCTAATAAAACATGGCACAGGGAAAAGACTATGAATTCCAGAAAATAAGGAGAAAAGTAGTTTGAACACTGGATCATTTCCTTGGTGCAGTTTTTTTAAAAAGACTCTGGTTTCTCATTTCCACTGGCATAACCATAGTTTCTTAGCTCATACTCAGATTACATCAAATCCTTTCAAAATTAGCCTAACAATGCTATTATTATTCAATGGAGGACAAATGTGATCCTAATAGAAAGTTACAGGAGTTTTACTACTGTTATTATTATTAATAATCGTATCCTGTAATACACTCCAGGACCCTAGGAATTATTGAATCCTATTTTACGCTCTAATATGGAGTCACATTCATCTCATGTTTTCTCCTCCCACACGTTTTCAGCTAAAGTGGTTCTCATATACAAAAGATATAAAGGATTTTATTTTGCTTAGGTCATTTTCCAAGTGCAAGGCCCTGCACCTGGGATGGACACAACCAAAGAGCCCAGTACAGGCAAGGATCTGTGTGGTTGGGAGCAGCCTTGCTGACCTGGGGAACAACAAGCTGAGCATGAGCCAGCAGAGCATGGCTGCAGCAACAAAGACAGACTGGATCCTGAGCTGCATCCACAGGGACGTTACTGGCAGATATCCTCTCTACTCAATGCTGGTCAGGCCACACCCGGATTTCAGGCCTGGTCCCCCACATTTCAAGAAAGACACAGACAAACTGGAGATGGTCCAGAGGAAGGCTGTAAAGATGATCAAAGGGCTGGAGTATGTGCCCTGTGAGGGAAGACTTGAAAGAGTGATGTCTTTCATCCCTGAAGGAGTGGAGACTGCCTCATAGTAAGCAAAATATTCCAGCACTTCAAGGATGACTACAAAGAGGACAGAGGTTTTCCCTCCACAAGGAGCCGCATGGAGAAGACAAGGCACAACAGGCACAAGTTGCACTGAGAGAGGTTTCATCTTGATGTAAGAAAGAATTTTTCTGCAGTGACACAATCAGTTTCTGGAACAACCTCCCCAGGGATGTGGTAGAGTCCCATCACTGGAGGTTTCAAGATGCAGTGGGACTGGATAACAGATAATCTCATCTAGGCTCTCTTTCTCATGGATGATTGGACCAGATGATCTTCTGAGGTCACTTCCAACCTGCACTGTTTTATGAATTTATAAGACATTTCTTCCCTGAGGGTCTAGGGGTAACTACAGTGCACAATAAGGAGTTGAATCAGAATCACAGAAACATTAGAGTTGGAAGGCATCTCTGAAGGTTATCTGTGCCAAACTGGTATTGAAGGCAGGGCTAACGCCAGGTTTCTCACAACTTTTTACAGCTAAGGTTTGAAAATCTCAAAAAAAGCAGCTTCCACTGCTTCAAGATGTTCAGACAGAGTTGAGACAGAGATTGTTTTTTCCCTTATGATGAGTAGGGATTTCTTTTGCTACTGCTTGTGACTATTGCCTCATTCTTCCAGTGTATATCTCTGAGAAGACACTGGCTTCATCTTCTCAGCTCCTTTCAAGGTGCACAAAGGCAGTAAGTAATATTCCCTGACACTATTTTCTTCAGGGTGAACAAACCCAG
Organism: Rhagologus leucostigma; assembly: GCA_013397725.1. NCBI lineage: Eukaryota > Metazoa > Chordata > Aves > Passeriformes > Rhagologus > Rhagologus leucostigma. The sequence goes on from VZTD01001553.1 coordinate 350,246, forward strand.
CTCCTCCAGCTTCTGTCTGTGAGATATATACTCCATGCCCCTAAACATTCTGGTGAATGTGTGCTGGACTCTCTCTTGTTTGTTGACATACTGCTTGTACTGAGGAGGGGAGATCAATAACAGGATGTACATAAAACTTCACCAGAGTGCCAGGCTAATCTCTTACCTCAAACCACTGCTTATGCTCCAGCCCAATGTGCTTTCAACTTTCCTTGCAGGAGCACACTGCTGGCTTCTGTTCAGTAGCATGAAGAAGTTCAACCTTGCTGGCTTGAATAGTAAAGCTGCAGTCATAATCATATTTGGGACCTGCTAGCAGGGCCAAAACCAACTGATCTAGAGTTAGTTTAGAGTGTTTCCAAAAGTAGAAGTCACAGAGCATACATTTATCCCAAGTTTCAGTTGTCACAGCAGGAAGCAACAATGGCTTGAAGACAACATAACTTCCTTGGTAAAAATGTGTGGAGAAAGGCAGCATGAGTGATCCGGATGATGGACAGCCTCTTGGGAAAAAAACACTCTATGTGGTACATGACATTGAGAGTCCTGAGGGCTGTTGTTGAGGGACACTAGGCAAAGTCAGACAATTCCTGTTTCCTGTTTTGACAAGCTCATCCAATCCACCTCCTTGCCCCAAGGCAGGCTCAGCCACGGATGACTCCATCACATTTGGCTAATGTTTGTCTCAACTGCAGTTAAAAATCTCCCATCTGGCAGGTTCTCCAGGCAGCTATGTCCTTGCTGCCCTACCTTTACAGTTAGAAACAAATTTCTGATATCTTACTTGATATTGAGTCATCATTTTAGGCTTACAGAAAAAGATAATGGACAGACATCTGCAAGATGTGATTCAGGAGCAGCTGGTCCTGACTTAGAACAAATTACACAGACTGAGCGACATCTTGGAGGCCTTTCCAGCCCCATGTGCCATGTTTTCTCTGGTTATCTTGCTGCTTTCAGGGAAATTATTTGACAGCTAAATCATCTGGAAGTTGTCTTTTGACATGAGGCTGAAGGGAGTATTAAAAGATGACAGGGAGGCAAATGCCATACTGATGCAACTAAGGTTAAAAACATGTTATAACAGTGACCTTCTTAGGATATGATTTTATATCCCCCTAGATACTGTACCAGTTCTAGTGTGGATGATCTGCTCTTTTAAAAAAAATAATAACAGTTTGAACTTATAAATCAATTTGTGCATAGAAAAAACAATTTTAGCAAGCCATTTTTTTTTAAATCTAAAAAACAACTCTACAGTTAACCCAGAAAGAGTGCATTATTCATAAAAACATTTTGGAGGAAAAAATGTAGTGATGTCCCTAGTCTACCAGAGAAAATCTAATTTCAATATTTTTGGAGCTTTATTGCTGTCTCTGCACAAAGTTCACTAAATTGGATTTATCTCTGCCTAAATTCCTGTTAGATCGTATGGACAATAGCTGTAAGTTAACTGCTTTTTGAGTTTTGAACTAAACTCAGAAAAACTCACAGAGCAATCATTTAGAAGGATTTTAAATCAAATACTATATTCTTCTTACTCTTAGTTCCCTATTAGAAATTTAAAACGTTTATTTTCCCTCACAAAATCAATATTATATACACACTAATATCCCTGTTTCGTTTCTCAGGCTTGTAAAGGATGGTATAACAGACTGCAGAAACAGATTCTTCTATTTTTCACTGTATACAAACCATCTAGGAGATGAAGGTGGTGAATGGCTAGTGAGTTTGAATGCTACCATCTTCTCTGTTTTTCAGTGGCCACTTGCCACGAGGCAGATGTGCAGCCCTGGACACACAGAGACACCGAAGTACTGCACGTGAAGCTGAACGAGATGCGCAAAGAAATCCTTTGAGGACCTGCGGTTTAGGGCTTTATACAGGCCTCAGTGACACATTAGCAAAATACTAATATTTCCTTTGTTCTGACCTTTGCTTCCTTCAGTTGCTTAAATAGGTGAAACGTGAGTAGAAACTGGCTGCTCATCTATATTTAGGGGTATTTTGAAGGCAACAATCCTTATGTAGGAAGCAACTGCAGTTACAGGTGGCAGTTCACCTGCCCCGTGGTAAAAAAATCCCAGTGCTTAAAAATCCCACTGAGCACACTACCAAGACTGTCTGGATGTACAATGGCCAACTGGAGCCGTTACCCTGGTCAGGCACACGAGGCAGGTTAAAAGGCCTTCAAATAAAACAAAGGATCATGTCTTCTCTGATGTAGGTCTACTGGCATTTGTTGCTTCAAATTCTTTTCCAAATAATGTTGCAGTGCAACAATGAATACGGAGATGGAGGCACCAGTGCACTACTTTCTTGATCGCAACTCCCATTTCACTATCTTAATTGCTACTTATGAGGCCCTTGGCATCTCAGTTGCCTTAGAAAGCTAATGGTTGCTACAATTTAAATTAATTAAGCAACATTAAACATTCATAGCCAGGATTTTCAATATTGTAGTCTCAAAACAGGGATTGTGCTAACAGATTTTTTTTTAAACTGCTAAGAAGAAGTCAGTGCGGGATGCAAGACCTTGATAGTGGCTCTCTTACTCAGCTACCGGATTGTTCATACTGCAGTCTGTCAGAGCAGATTGCCAGCGCCAACTAGATATTGAAAGTTTTATTTGATTTATAGGTTTCTTCTAGGTAGTAAAAAAGCCAGTGTGCTTTCTATGCTTCAGCATGCACATAGGCAGAAAGTAAGAGAATCACAAGTCAGGCTTCGAGATCTGTGTAATTTTGCAATCTTTCTCTGTTTAACAATTGCATAACAAGAAGTTGATATTTCAGAACCACTATATGACATACTAATAACAAGTTGGCAAGTACAAAAGTAATTTTCTGTCATGTAAAAGCAATACCTAAAGCAAAAATAGATTTTTTTAAACCAAGTAACTTTGAAGGCTACATGCTTAAGTGAGTAATGAACTGCTTAATTCTAAGGGCACAGGTTCTTTTGGAAATTACAATAGCTTGCATTTAAATTATCTTTAACTAGATAATCTTGATGCTCTTTATAATTAGTAAGCAAACTGTAAATACCTTATCAAGGTAGTTAAATGATAATTAGATCCATTTAAACAATATCTAAATTAAAGGCCAGGGAAGGTTAGCTTAATTTCCTGTTTATGCTCAAGGGCAAAAGTTGAAACAGTAGAAGAAGGATTGATCAGATATGAAGTAGAAGGAAACATATTAAATACTTGAAATTTAAGAAACTTTATGTGAAGACTGGATCCAAAGTCCACCTGCTCGGGTAAGAACAGAAATTTTTAACAGCCCCTTGTCATACAGTTTTGCTTTTCCACTTCCACTGAAGCATCATTTAACTTGAACACTCTCAATGGTCTTTTCCTCAGCTTTTCTTCATCCGAATCTCCAGGCCACTCTTGTTTTTCACTGACCAGACCAGCAGAATGCTTGATACATACCTGCTGATGGCTAAGGATTTTTGCTGTAAGTACTCTACTACTCCTGTGTAAGCAGGAGTCTAGTTATTTGAGCCTTGCTTAAAATGAAGAGTGACCTACAATTCTGAAAAAAAACCCCACATATATTTCATTGGAAGGAAGCAGAAGAACATTCCATCAATTATAAGAAAAAGAAGCAAAATAAGTTGTTGGAGGAAGCACAGAAAACCAGGAATTCTGTAAAAGGAAAGAACTTCAAGTTGCAAAGATGTGAAATGGGGAGAATAAAGTAATACTGGGGGGAAAAAAAGGAGACAAGCAAAGGGAATTGAGAATGATGCAAAACCAGGAAAAAAGGGCTGAAAAGAACTTTTCTTCACCAAAATAAACAATGATTTAGAAATACAGGGGCACAGAGAAATAATAAAGACATAAAGGAAAACTGAACAAAGGAAGGAAGGACTGAGAAAGAGAATGGAGGCAGCACAATAGAAAGAGAATAAGATATGGATTGAATAGAGATAGGAGGGAGAAAGAGCAATGAAAAAAGCCCACATTCTGTGTTTAGACAGTGATATATATTTTTAGTACAAGTTTAATCTTTTGTGGCAGCCATAATTATGCAAAATAGCAATCTGCATCCTAAATATCTAGTAACAGCAGAAGTAGTGGTTTATAGTCTTTCTGTGAACACATACCATGTGTCAGAAACTATGACATTTTTCACCATGATAGCTGTCATCATCAGTCTGTTCAGAAATTTGGTGATTAAGATTTAGCCAAAAACTGTGTAATTTTCACAGCACTTACGTGGCAGTGCTCTTGTTCTGACATGGTGATTTTTAAATAAGTGTCTGACACTTGATGATATGCTGAAATCAATAAGCTGAGACACAAGCCAGGAGAAATGGAAGAGTAGAAAAAGAACAGGTTTGTTCTGTAGTGGGTTGCAATCATCATTATCCTCTCAAATAATGCTTTATGCATCATGCCATCTCTCTTAGCAGGCAAATAAGGTGTAAATGAAAACTGGCACCCTAAAAGGCTTTGAAGTCTAAAATAGGAGGATTAAAATCAGCTGTACTTGTTGTACGAGAAGTCTGTCTAAGGGAAAACCATTGATTCTCTACTGCTGTCAAAGTATCTTTTTTCTAAAGTTTGGTGGTTTATTTGTTGTTACAGTAAGGAATCATCACAGTCTTCTCTTTGGACATTTCTTAAAACACTATACATTGAACTAGTAACTCCAGAAGAAATAAAACAACACTTTACTGTCCTGAAATGCTTAACCCCCACGTCACATGCTGGGAATTAAATTGGCTGGGTTATTTCCCTCAGTACCAGAACTGAGAAGATCTTGAAAGTAGAAGTAGCTATTTACAGCTAGCAGACTCAATTTTAAGCAGGACAAATCCCTAAACCCAACATATCCCCAAAAGGTGGATTAGAAACAAGCTGCATGGAAATTAAAATTTACATTTTAGCTATAGGAACTGAGAAAAACCAAAGAAACAGCATAGAAATGTAGCATCTTTTTCTTCAAAAGGGTATCTCGATTGTAGTGTTGTGTTGATTATTGTAATCATGTATCATGTTGGCTTGATCAAATAGTTATTGGTATGTAGATGATTCAACATCCAGATGCAGGACAAATCTTTTGTGCAAAAAAATAACCAAGAGTCAATAATGATATCAAAACATGTATGGTTTCTCTAAAGAAGGATTTAGATAAACATCTTCCAAAATTCAGCTAATATTATATTCAAACAAATTATGATGACTTACTCCCTCAAGAAGAATAAATAACATGGTAATCTATTTAGAAAGCATCCATTCCTTTTCAATTCTCTGCAGATGAATATGAAATATCTTGGTTTGTTAAGATGTGCTAGACATTTCCCAAATATTTAAGTAAAAGGGCTTTATTCATGATTGGTTACGTCGGGCACATGAGTATTGCTAAAATGGTACCACTATAGATTTTTTGTCTGCACTAAGCTTCTCAATCCTCTCTTCAAACATTTGAATAGTGTGATTAGCATCTTCATTTGGCAAGGGAATATGTTAAAATTCAGATGGAACTCATCTAATTTTAAGCATTATGGAAATTAATATGCAGCTTCCTATAGAATTGAGTTAATCAAGCTCTTATTATTGTGATATCTGCATATATTTAATTATAGCTAGTTCCACTGCACATTTCATGGAGAAGTTTGTAAGGGTATGCGGAGCATGGCCATTGTCTTTAATTGAGGAACTTTTGTCTGAACATTGCAAGTCCTTTTTTGGTACAGGACTCTAAAATCAGGTATCAGTTTGCTAGCTGAAATAAAGGTTCCTTTCAAAACAAGTAAAAGCATTCAGAACTTTCAAATAAAAACATTCTTTACATTGATAATTAATTTTTTAGTTATTTTTCCAGCCTACTCTCAAACTGCTTTCTTATTGCTGCTACCCTGTTAGGTTGTTTCTCCCAAGTTTGGATACGTGTTCTGTTGTGGGTGGGGGTTTTTCCCATATGGCAAGCTTGACAGCTGCTGTTTTGTGGAAAGTTTACTCATTTCAAATTACCACTAGTACCGTGCTATGGCTCTGCTGCAGGCTCAGTGGAATGGAAACGAAGGAAAAGTGCTTCTCAAAACAAACAGAAAGCTGATATCATTGCTTGCACAGCAGCTTCCACTGAAAAATGAAAAAGGGGTTTGCGATCCGGCGGCGCAGTTGCGGTCTATGACCTGCAGCAAATTTAGAGCCTAAGGACAGCTGGCCAGGTCTTGCTGTCAGGGAGGCAAAGAGCTGGGCTTCCCTTTGGTTCAACCAGAGGTCTGGGATTGGTAGCTCTTTTTCTCCTAGGAGGTTAACATGTCAAAAAGGAAAATCACCTGTTGTGAAAGGTTACAGTTAATTCTGTCACACTCAAAAATGCTAGAAAGAAGGTTTAGGTAAGATTTTCTCCTCGCAGTTTTTCATAAGCTTTTTTTTTTCTCTGCCTGTTTTGTAGGGTTTTTTTTGGTGGTTTGGGTTTTTTTTTGGAGTGGGGGGGGAGCAGGGATGGTGGAGAGGAGGCAGAATAATACAGGTCCAACGGCTCAAAAAACAGCAGACAAATACAACAGCAGATAAAAAAAGAAGACTGTATCCTCAGCCTGTGAAAAGGAATGAGTGAGCATGGTTTATGCATGCTCCCTTAGAAGAAAAATATACAGAAGCGGAGACATTCAGGTCATAAAGACAATTTTGAGCTTCTGCCTTAAGGCAGGGCTGCTGGCAGGGAACAGAAGCAGAAGCAAGCCTTTCCAGCTCTTTGAGTGACTCCCGTGTCACTTTGATGATCCAATAGACGATTAAGTCAAACATGGATGGTTTCATGATTCCAGAAGAGCTTACGGTGCTCTTTGAGAGAGATCTCTAGAAAAGAAAAATGTCTGCTCCACTGAGGAATATGTGCATTCCTCTTCATCTATGCCACATAAATCTGGAATTAAAGATGATGAAAAGCACATAATGTAAAGCCTGCATCACTGTTGACACTAAAGTGAGAAGCTGAACTGTCGAAAAAATAACAACCCTAAATTTAAAATTCAGCTGTCATATTGATGAATTACATTAATTTATGTGCATACAGATCCCAAGAAACAACAGCAAAATCAGACAAGAACAAAACAGAATAGCGATTATATAGGACCACAGAGTATGCTGAGAACTATCCATAGAACTAACCATAGACATTGGGTTTATTTATTCAAGAAATTGTTGCATTTTTCCTAATATTTCAACTCCTCTGTGTCAGATGCTTCGTACAGGAATAGTTTCTTAAGGTACAATGTGCCAGTGAAACTCTGCGAATAAAGGAAAGGAAGAGACCTCTATGCCCGCTATACACATTGCACAGAACTCAGCTGTATTGCAGATGTAATAATATTCACGGGCAGATAAAAATGCAACTGTGATACTGTAGTACATGTGTTGTAACATGCGTTATAAGTTCTTTTCGCTTTGCCATCCTGCATTTTTTGCGAAGGGCATCTGCCTTGAATAGGCTGACTAATAAGTGGTATAGCCAATGCAGAGGCCAGTTTTGGATGGTAAGAGACTGGAACCCTGTTTCAAATGCTGTAGTATTATGCACCTGACATTTTGCAGCTGATTATTTTTCTGAACATTTCAGTAGAAGAGTTTGATTTTATTATAGTAATTTAATCATAAATAAAATTTTAGGTCCTTTCTGGAGAAAGATTATCTATTGTTTCAGTTACTACTGAGGGATTTCCAAAAAATGGTATTATTGTAGCTGAGAATTTCCTTTTTGACCTTTCCAAGGCAGATGAATTCCCCACATTTTCCTGTAGACAGGACAGAAAATTCAACAGGTTTCACTTACAGAGAGTCTTCCTTTCCTTTCTTTGTTTCGTTACGCAAAGCGAGTCAGCTGCATGGAGGAGAGGAGTTAGCTTGATCAGTGGACCTTACAAAAAAAATTTGAGCTCCAACAATTCCCTTCCCCAGAGATGCTGCTACACCCTCAGAGTTCAAAAGATTACTTGAAAAACAGATTTTGGGACCACTGCCCACTAACCCTGAACAGGTGCTGCCTGTAAGGAACAAGAAATAGCCAACTTCTACTGTAAATCTCCGCATTCTTCCAGGTTTTCTAACAGAAAAGTCCACAGACATCCTCAGGATGTCATCAATGGATGTCTTACAGATCTCTGAGCAACCTGGATTTTTTCAATTTTGTTTGTTTACCCTTTTTTTTTTCAGAAAAACCACAGTAAATCTCTACTTTTTACCAAAAATTTAGCCAGCAACTTCAACACTTATAAAGATTCAGTCAAATTCCGTGAAAAGTTCTCTCTTTAAATTAAATGTTGTTTTGGGTCTGGTTTAGATGGAGTTCGTTTTCCCACAGTAGCCCACACGATGTTGTGCTTTGCATTGGTAGCTAGACAAGCATAGGTAACAAACACACCAGCGCTTTGACTACTGCTGAGCAGTGCTGGCATCAGCGCTGTCTCTCAACATTCCCCCTCTTTCAAGGGTCTGGGAGTGGGTAAGATCCTGGAAGAAGACACAGCTAATCCAGCTGACCCAAATTAACCAAAGGGATATTCCATACCATATGACATCACTCAGATAGAAAAGCTAAGGAAAGGAGGAAGTAGGGCAAAATCCATTATTTACAACATTTGCCTTCTGGACCAGCCACCATTAGTGCTTGAAGCCCTGCTTCCCAGGAAGTTGCTGAACAGCACTTGCTGATGGGAATTAAAGAATAAACTTCTTTTTCTCTTTGCTTATGTGCAAACAAACTTCCGCTTTTGCTTTAGTAAACTGTTTTATCTCAACCTACAAGTGGTTTTCCATCTCATTTTCTCTCCCTTGTCCCACAGGGAAAGGGAGTCATAGAGGGGCTTGGTGAGCACTTGGTGCCCAGCCAAGGTCAACCCACCACAAATGTCTGTAGAGAAGAAGGGAACCATTAAATAAAAAAATAATAGTAACAGCTATGTATGTCAGTAGGTCTTTTGCATTCCCTGGTGTCTTCTTTCGAAGATGGATTGTTAGAATAGCAAAACATTCTTGATGGGTGTTCAGTGACTTGTGGTATATTAATAGCTAATAACTTCTCAAGTTCATAAAGTCTTTAGTAACACTATAGACCACTGGCAATCAAAAAGGAGAAGAAAAGCTTTGTGTAAAAGATCGGCTAGAAAAGAGTGAGAAGAACACAGATACCACAGAGAGGCCAAGTTTCATGGTTTATTTAGCTCACACTTAAAAACTAGCACTAAATTATATAGCAGAATAAACTACATCCAAAAAGTTAGCTTTTCAGAAAGACACAAACCATGACTCAATAGTGCAGTTTTATTGAAGCAAAATATTGTAAAACTGTATCAAGAGGGAAACACCACTACTAAGACTAAGAAAATATTTGGAAAGATGATTTACATCAGGCAACCGTACTGGAAACCTGTTCAAAAAAGCGATTCAGAAATTACAAAGCACTGTTTTGTTTCACGGGCTCAGTCCAGTATATTTCTGAGATTTCTTGGCCACACGTGAACTGAAGTTCAAGCTTCGTTGGAGAAGTCCATGAACCACTCCTAAAGTACATCATTGTCACGACTGCTTAGAAAATAAAAAGAAGAATATTGCTGACTTTAAGTGTTTTTCTTGACATAAAATATTGCACCAGGCTGTGATTTAGAAAATATTGTGCAGAGCTCCAGAGGTGCAAATTTAGCACTTGCTTAAACTTGAGTTACAATTGTTGGGATGAGACCACTGTGCTTCAGTGAAGACAATACCTTCCAGCACATCTCAGTCCACTTCACAAAGTGCTTCAACCATATTTTTGTCTTGACAGAAATTGAGATGGACTGTCTTATAATTTCTTCTTTGTACATTGCCAAAGGCTTATGGATAGTTGACAGGCCCTGTTTTAAAAAAAACAGATTTTGGTAAGATGAGACATTTTAAAATACGTCAGTTATTTTTAAAGTCAGTTGTTATTAAAATCAGTTATTATTATTATTATTATTAAAGAAGAAGAAGAAGAAGAAGAAGAAGAAGGAATATGATAGGAATTTTGGAATATTGGTGAAATAACACGAGGCAGCTTTTGATATTGTAGCTTTAGCTTATGTGCAGTACTATGGGTTCTGCTATTTCCGTCAACACTTCTTTGTGACCTATCATATCAACAGAGGTTCTCATAATCAATGGGTCCAATTTATCATCTTGGCATAGGTAAGACCCCAGTTCCTAATCATACTAAGTCGTGATAAATCACGTTTAATCATGTTAAATTCCTTTCTCTTCAGGACGGTTCAGTTTGCAAGACACAGCTGTAGAAGGATGGATCACACCAAAACCACGACTAAAATGGAGCCACATCTTCCTTTTACCACCATAATTGTCCTGAAGGCAGGGTCTTCTGGAAGTGGCATTTTTTACTATTAGAGGATCCTCAACTTGGTTGATATAGATGATTTGAATATAGGGCTCTAATGGCATTGTAGGGAAAGTGAAAGCAGGCCACGGCAATAAGCACAAGGCACCTGGAGAGGATGGAAATTTCACCCTCAAGCATTTCTCCAAGCTACAAAATACCCACAGTAATTGTGGCACATTAGAAAAGGTGATAGACAAAGACTGTAGGAAACACATGTCAGCTTCAAAGAGACGGGAAGGGAATAATTACAGACCCGTGAGACAGTCTGGTGTTTGTCCAGTTCCTTTTCAGAGTGAAACCTTAATCACAAAAAGCGCTATTTTTTGTGCTTCTGAAGCACAGTGACTGCGAAGGCTTAAAGGCTTCAGTAAGAAAAAGGAAACAGTGCCACCTAACTGTGGAAACTGTATTTTTTTTAACTCATTAAAGCTGAATGAACAGATATTTTCTATTTCGAAGGTTGGAGGAGGGTATTCCTTTGTGGAGAAATCCTGCCTACAATTTAAATATAACTAGTGCCTGCCTTTTTTAAATCATTACTGGGAAATTTTAGTTTTCAGGAAGAAAAGTGTTCTTGACTCACTGCATGTGTAAAAATTTGTGTTTTTTCATATGAAGACACTTAATTGGAACAGGATTCATACTTAACAGAGGAGACCATGTGGGATCAGACCGTGTGTGACCAAGTTTCACTTTAAGGACAATAATTACTCCCTTTCAAACATAATATCTGTATGAATATGAATACACAGATATGTGCGTGTTTGCTTTTTCTGTATTTCTTTCCATCAGAAATTGTTTTCAAAATTATCATTTTGTATTCTATGTCAGAAAAAGCAAAGCTTGTTACGACTAATTACCACAGCAGTTCCTCAACTGAGAACAGGATGGGAGTTTTATGAAACTTTTCGCCTTAATGACTGAATGTATTTTACGGGGCCAGGTGAACTGATCCTTGGGCAAGTATTGGCAGTGTAAATGCCCATCCAGATCTGAATTACAAATGTGTAGGCTCATAGCCCACTTTCCAAAATCATTCTCACCACAAGTACCTGCGTAAAAACTACATACAGAATTTCTGAAGCTACTACAACTGTCCAAGTACCTGAATGAAAAACAATAAAGAGGAAATAATTTAAAAAATTAGTCAGGATATGAGCCATTAAGTTCAGTGAACATAATAGATGTTAAACTGTTATTATATAAACCTGTTTATTTGCAATGAAAAGAATATTTATGCTTATTTTTAGTCTATTATAAATTCAAATGTTCGTATTTTGAGTAAGTTGTTTTCTTGTTGCAACAAAAAAAAGATATGACATGGTGGGCCCTGCAGTTTACATATGTGTTTGTTCTGAAGCCAAAACCCATCACCTCTTTCTTGGCATCTTATTCTTGTACCTTCTTTGAATCTATTGCTTATCTTCTTACACTTACATTTCTTCATGTTACACATCTCTCACAAAGAAAAGGGTGAAAATGTGCAGTGAAATGTCCATCAGCCAAAAAGGAAATTTTTTTTTAAGAACACAAGATAATAGTGTGCTCTCAGGCATGGGATTTTTAGCTACTTGCTTTGATGTTTCCATTTTAAAAATCTCAGTGTTATTTTGCATGATTTTGCCTAACAATGAGCTTTGCTGACTAACAGTGTTATGGATGAGAATCTCTTTACTTCAAAGACTAGAATCCATCTGACATTTTCAAATAACACCGAAGTATTCAAAAAAGCAGTGTTGCATATTCCAACACACTAAAAAGAATCACACTTGAGTCTGATGCTAAACGTGAGATATCATTTCCACATTTGACATTTGATATATGCTCTTCATCAGTACAGAAATACGCAATTATTTCCCTTTGAATTTTTTAGCTCGATAGGAAAACATCGGTAAAATATTTCAATTAGTGCTAATATATCTATGTGATCCTTGTTGAATTATCTTTTAGTTTTTACTTCAGAAATGTGCTGGCAATAATGCAAACACATGGTTCTGGGGCTTGATCCTTGAATGATTACATGTCTCTGAACATCCAGGAGAACCTTCGATTCATTTCTGCAATATGAATGCCATGAATAGAAGCCTGCCTGTTTCAGAGCTGTGTACTTGGACTATAAAATAGCCATATCTAAGAAAAGAGCAAATTATGGTAGTGGAAACAGAAGTCATAATATGTGCAACTGCTAGGAACAGAGATCTCATTATTTCTCAGAAAAACTAAACTGAAAAGACAGCAAATGTTGCTATTTCATTAAGTTTCTGTATTGGTGTTAGCTACACTATTAATGTACACACAGAAAAGTCTTCTCTTGGATTGGAATTTAGTTTATTGCTTTCTTTCTTCAGTTAATAAGTGGGAAAAATGCAGCAAACCCCAGTTTATACTCAAGTAAGTGCCACTGGGCATCGCTCAGTGGGTGGTTAGTAATTTTATTGAATATCACTTCTTTTTCTTGCATTTTATTCCTTTCATCTCTCCTCTTTTCATTACTATTACTACTATTTTAAATAGCACTATTCTCATTAGTATAATTAAAATAATTAGTATTAGTATTATATTTTACTTTGTTTCCATTATTAAACTGCTCATATCTCAATCCCTGAGTTTAATTTTTTTTTCCCAGTTTTCCTCCCCATCCCACCTGGGTGGGGAGTGGGATTGAGTGGCTGCATGGTTCTTAGTTGCTGGCTGGGGTTAAACCATGACAGCCCTTTAGAGGAACCCAAAGTGAGGATGCTTCAGCGTGCATCACCCCTTCCTCTGGTGACATTCCAAAATCTTGTCTTCTGGCCATTCTGTTATCACTTCCATGATTCCTGGGTGACTAGGATTTCCTCTTCAAGCTGGTGTGATCAGTATCACCCACTTACTCTGTGTTTGACCTGTGGAGGAGGCCGTTTGAACATCCAGCCCAGCACTGGCAGCTGCAGTACCAGGAGAAGCTGTGCTTCCGTGGCCCAACTCTTTGGTAAAGGAGCATCTGATGTGACACAGCTTCAAAATCAGGATTTCCACCCCAGGCAGCAAGATCTCGCCACAATGTGGGAGCCCAGATGGGTTTACCTCAGCAGTGCCAGTTATCCTGCTTCCATTTCTGCAGCCACCCTCACAGGCCATTTGTCACCATCTATGAGCCCAGATAGAGGTAAAGTATTGTTCATTTTTCTAATTCAGCATCTTGTTCAGATTTTTTGCTACTTCAAAAGTAAAGTTAAATAAATAAATATTCCATTTTTCTAATTCTAATGATAATTTTCTCATTAAAATAAAATAGACAGCAAATGTTACTATTTTATTCCATTTCTGAATTAGGTGTTAGCTATGCTATTAAGTGGCAGAGAGAAAAGTCTTTCCTTGGGCTAATATTTATTTTATTGCTTCTCTTCTTCTGTCATTAACTTGGAAAAATGCAGCAAAAACCAGTTTATGCTGAAGTGCAGCAAGTAGTGAAGCAAGCAATATTTCAAGAAAATGTGATACCAGTGCTCAAATGTATCACACATCATACGAGGGTGTTAGAATATCACTCTGCTCTTCCATCGTGCTCTCACACTTGCAGTCCCCGACTTTTCCTGCCTCTGCATGCACAGACACTCACACACACAGACATATATTCAATAGATGCATAACAAAAGCCATTACAAGAGATAGCAGTGATTGCCACACTCCTGCAAAAAGGACTTCTTAAAAATATTGTATATGTGTTTGTGTATGTATATGTCTTTTCTTTCCATACATACACACACACACAGGTGGGTTCACTCTTAACACTGCCTTTTTGCCTCAAGTTCTTGATGTCTTTAGATCAGCCTCTTTTGTCTTTCAAAAATCAAACCCTTCTACATCTAGTGTTTGCATTGAGATACAAATAAGTCATCTCTCATTTTCTCTCAAAATATACTTTCTAGGAATAACAATCTGCATGGATATTTCCGCAGCTAAATAATAACAAATAAATTTGCGTCCTGGAAAATTAAAATTAGAACACCACAATTCATAGTTAATTGGTTAAGGAAAGGTTGCTTTAGCTCTTCTTCTGAAAGCATTCACATATTTTCAGTCTGAAGCAGATCTGAGTTCGAAAAAAACAGTGAAGAAAGGAAGAGAAAAAAAGTCTCCACACACGAGACACAGTGACTGTAGTCATTGCAATCATCTGAACTGATTCAGCAGGAAGCAAAAATCATGATTTGTACCTGTAGAGTCCTTGGCATAGCCTAAACTCTGTCCAGAAAACAAGTTCAAAATCACTGGACATGTATACTTAACATTTTTACCTTGACTAGCAAAACAGAAGAGTTGTCATGCAGTGGAGAACAGGTGTACTCTTTAATGATAGATATTAGCAGCCTGAAACAAGAAGAATTTGACTTTAATACGATTTCAGTGCAGTTACCCTGATAATTTTTTTGCTGTTGTTATTTAAAATAAAAAAAACCATTTCTATTTGCTTTATATTATAAATAACACACAGACTCAGAATCCCCTGTGTGCAAGACTTAGGCACGTAGTTGCTGCTAGGCTAAAGCTTGGATGTTGGGATTGTACAGTGCAGTTGTTTACACTATATATTTTCTGCTGATAGCTCTATAAAAGTTCCTGATGCATTACAACTGTTGCTGTTGGAAAGAGGAATAGTCTACTGGTCAGATCCCAAGAGATTCATAAAATGGGATTTTAATGGGATTCAGTGGGATGCAGGTATCCTGCAAATGCTTATTATCACTCAGGCTGTGTACCAAATTGAAGACAAGAAACAACAAGAAATTCTGACTAATGCTGGCAAAAACAAAAGTAGAATAAAAGATTTCCCTGATGGTAGTAAAATAGATATGGGAAAATCTGTGTCAGTGTATACGATTGGAGCCTGCTATCTGTCCAGTGGAATGATCAGAAAGGCAGCCGAACTCGGTGTTAAAGGACTTCCTGCATGGAAATGAAACCAGCAGGTGACATTTCAGATACCAAGACCAACGAGGGAAAGTCAAAGGTCCTTATGCTTTATCTGTTCTTGCTACCAAAATTGTCCTGTGGGCGGTAGGCAGCTGGAGGTGAGTTACAGCAGTCCGAAACTATTCTCACTCATCATTTAGAACTGCAGAGCTGTGAAGCTGGGAGTTCAGCTGCATTACCTCTTCTCACCCTACAAATACCTGCTATGATTTCAGCTTTGTTGGTGCCAGGAGTGGTGACTGACATCGAATCCACTAGTGACACAGCCTGGCCTCAAGAGGAACTGTAGGCTGACATTGTGTCCCTTGTCAAACAAGTCACCACTGAGATCAAGAGGCTGAATCTGGGACCCAGAACTGGACAGGAGCTATAAGGGTGGCTAAAGACTTGCCCAGAGCTATCCGAGCATTATTCTAGGGCTTGTAGAGAGGTCATCTCATTCAAAAAAGCACTCAGGAGAAGAGTTCCTCTTGTCCTTGCCACGGTTATCATTTAAATCATTAGGAATATTAAGAATTATTCTCTTTCCTAACCTTTCCATCTACTTCTTCCTCTTATTTATACATTTCATTGATGAGAGCTTGCTTTCCCACCTTCCCTTCTATTTCATCATGGACTTTTGCAGTTCTGTGTTTCCAGGACATCTGAATGACAGCCAGAGTAACATGCATTTTCCTAAGCTTCTGTCACATCACCTCACATGGACACCATTTCAATATGAGATGGTGCCAGTATTTATCTCGTCTTTTTATGTAAAGATGAGATCTCTAGAGCTGTAATTTTTCTGTCAGAACTGCTGGGCTGCTTCTGTTTCTTTTGGGTTTGTTTTTGATACGGTGACCAAAATTCTGTATAGCCTACTCATTTCAAAAATATGCTAATGATTTCTGTAATGGCGCTGCCTTTACTGCTTTCTGTGCTTCTCTTCATGCAGCTCACTAACAGCTCAATGATACAGCCTATTCTCTCCAGCAAATCTCTGAAGATACAAAGACATGTTTTTAGAGATTTTCAGCAATTTTTGAAAACCCTTTTTCATTTAAACTAAACAAGTTCAAAATCCCTCCTCAGCATCCGCTGAATTACACATGTTCAAAAGGAGTTTCCCTGGCCATTTAGTCGGGGTTCATTTATTAATTTGGTAGAACCAACTGGCAAAGAGCACAGCTCTCCTTGCTGGCCAATTAGTTGGCTCGTGTCTAGAGGAGGAGCCAGGAGTCTGAGGTTACAGCCTGATAACTAAAATATCTAAACCCTGAATAATTTGGCATGCTCTCCTACGAAGCCATTCTGTTTTTGTCTTTTGTTAGAAGTATTTGCCTTATTTGCAGAGAATAACATGATTGATAAACCAGGGAAAGACTAAATGCTATACTCTGATAGTCAACATCAAAATCTACTGCCAAATATATGCCTTAAACTGCCATAAGCTATCAAAGTGTGTGTTAAAATTCATTTTCTTCTAGACAGAAAACAACATGCATTTTTAACAATTACTTGCATTAATACTGTCTTATTGATTGTTTAGATTAATGAATAAAAGTGATGTTCTTGGAGAACACTTCCAAATATGCTATCTACTCCTTCAGTACTGGTTGCAGAAGAATGTCTACAGTCACATTGCATAACCTTTAGGCCTTTTGGAAACTTCTCCATAAAACTCACAATATAAACAAGGATGAAATGCTGATCCTTTTGAAGTTTTAACACGGACTTCAATTAATTCAGGATTCATTTCGTATGTGACTGCCATTCAAAAACCAGAAAGTAACTTCCTCACGGAGATTCACTATGTGAAAACAAGAAAACCTTAACTTCTAATATGCTTTCCATATGTTTATTGTTATAGGTTTGGGTAGTTTGTACTATGGATAGAATCCACCAATTGCTCACAATACCATATTTCTTCTGTTAGTTTATTAAAAAAGAATATGTAGTTACAGATCCATATCCCCAAAATGATATAGCAGGGCTAATTTGGTTAAAGAATAGTATATGAAGAACTGCTCTAGACTGCGTGAATTGGTATTTCAGAACCTGGCTCAAATCGAAGTTAGCCTTGCTGTAGAGCTTTTCAGCAATCTCCAAGCCTACCCTAAGGTCACTTTTACAATCCTGGAACAGTGATGAACAGTGTTCAAATGGCCACAGTTCTACATATACCCTCACATTTCACTTTTGTGTCATCAGAGGAGACTTTGAATGTGAACAGATTTTTGTGAAGCAGTCTTCTTTCATTGAATATTTAACTTCCCATTTCATTCAGCGTCTCTACGTTAACAGAAGCTTAAAGTATTAATGTTACTCTTGGAAGATGGCTTAGCTGTTATTAGCTGTTATTCACGTTTCCTATAAGCTATATAAAAACAAAATTAGCACAGCTACAGCTTGTTAATACATCTGCCACAAAACATGGATACTTGGAGTTACTGGGCTTTTTGGCAGCAAATTACCAGTAATACCATATGACTGGTTTAGTAGCCTTGTGATTATCACCCCATGATACCTGTTAGCACATTTTTCTACTTAGCAGGTCAGCAACTGGTGAAAATACTACAGACTTAATACTTTTCCAGAATGCAGTTGGCTACCAAGATGGGTTCATCGAGGTAAAATCTCCCTAATAATTCTTCCTTGGCCAAAAAGTAATTAGTGCTGCCCAAAGGTTTGAAAAGAAAGAGAAGAGCAGAGAACTGTGTGACCTCTGCATTTTCCAGAGGCAGTTTTTTAGTGCTGGAAGGTGAAGAGTCAGCACTGGCCCATATTTTGTAATGTTGTGGTAGTATTGACACCGGTGTACTCTTCTTGCCTCAGTGCAGCATTCACAAACAAAGTTTTGTTTGAAGAGGCAGACGTCAGTCTGTGTCACCGTTGCACCTGGGACGATGAGAAACGACACGACCGAAATCTTGAGAATATTACTTACTTAATTAATTATAAATCGGTTTTTGTAAGTTGAGTCACCAGCATGGTAGAAGGTTATTGGACCTCTGACCAACCACCCATCACTGTCCATCAGGGTGATTGGTCAGTCCACACAACACCCATTTCAAAATATTTCTTTCAGGACATCATAACAATCCTTTGGAAAAACAGTCGGTGCGAAGATAGAGAAATAGTTTACAAAAACCCTTAACAGTATTTTGCATAGTTTCTGTGAGGAACAGAAAGTTCTCACAGAATGCAGCAGAAAGCTGAAAAATTCTTCTGCTAAAGCTTTTCAGTGCCCACAAGTCTGACTCTTCATTATTTAATGCAAGCTTGCAGCATACAGACTAACATGTTTTCTGAGGTTCACACACTGGATCGACGTACACTTTTCCCATTTACTGCTGTGTTTTCACGTATGCCAACAAGACTGTCAGTACTTGAGCTACATGAAGGTCTTCTCCACATGTGCAGAAACACATGTAGCGCACACAGCACCTGCCATGTGCACCTGTGGCTGAGAGCTCATGGGAAGAGCTAGACAAACACTTAAGTATGTGCTTGAAAATCAGTCTGATTTTCTCCAGGTTTATTGTCCCTTTTTCCTGAGTTCCAAATAAAAAACCTTTAGAAATTTCACTGTGACAGTAGAACCCCTTTATCTGTAAAACTGCTCCATTTAATCTTAAAGCTGTGATTGTGAGTGTCAGACTGTTTTCATTTTCTGGAGAAGGAAAAGATTTCTGCTTCCTTTGAAAGTATTTTCTTTCTTTTTTTTTGCTCTGTAAAATGAAATTCCATGTTACACTGTCAGATGAATGAATTCTGATTACTGTATTTATATCAAAGCTGTCTACAATTGCTTCTTCAGAGATTAAACTGCAGATATTATAACACTCCTAATAAACAACAGGACCCTTTGCAAGCATCATCTTTCCTTCACAGACCTGAGAGACCTGGAACAAGATCTCCCAAAATGGTTAAAAATTATGCAGTTTTAGTAGGTATTTCAGACAGGTATATACCAGTCTTAATCTTATAATAATACTGGTAGGAAAAGGCCCTGAGAGGTCTTCTATTCAAAGCAGGATCAGCTGTGAGATCCAACAAGGTTGCCCACGGCTTTCTCCAGTTGGGTCATAAAAATCTCCACGGACAGAGACTGCACAGCCTCTCTGGGCAGCCTGTGCCCCTGCCTGACTGTCCTCAGGCTGAAAACTTTCCTTAATTCCAGTCTGAACCCCTCTAGTTCCCATTTATGCCTGTTATGTCTCATCCTCCCACCATGAGCCTCTTTGATGAGTTTGCTTTTGTTTTCTGGGTAACCCTGTGTATACCAGGAGCTGCTCCTACTTTGGGTGTCCCCCAAATCTTCTTATCTCCTGGCTGAACCAGCCCCTGTCCCTCAACTTCACACTACGTGATCAGTGCTCCGGTTCCAACCATCCTGGTGGCCCTCCATCCAGACTGTGATAGCTCAACTTTTATACAAGAACACAGCACAAGAAAGTGTCAAAAGCTCTGCAAAAGTGACACTAAGTTACATCTGCTGCCCACCCCTCAACCATCCAGACTGTCATTGCATCACCAAGGGCAGCCAGGCTGCTCAGCTGGCACCCACCCTCAGTAGACCCATGAATTCTCATCATCATCTTCTCCTTCACATGTCCAGACCTCATTCGTAAATAGCGTTTCTGCCAACTTTTATAAAAACTAAAAAATTAAGAAGTTGTTAGAAAATTTTATTCAACATTCTTGCTAGGGAAATTAATTAAATATAGTGCACTCTGTGTGCAGACCTATTTAAATATTTTTCATTAAATGAAACATCTAAAACCCGAAATTCTCTAAAGTAAGAGAATATGTATCCCCTATCATGCACTATGCCCAAAAAGTAATATTGTGCCTTTTCTGTGCCTTTAAACTGAGCTTGAAAAAAAACCAGACGAACTTTCCAAAGCAGCTTCTCAAGGACACAGAGATTACACTCCTCAGTGTTTGTCTGACTGCGGAAGGCACGAAGAGAGCACCCTGCTTGCTTTTTCTTCAGCCAGCTGTTTTTTTTCCCTCTTGGCATGAGACAGAGAGCTGAATTTTGTTTCCTGGGACTTTGGTTTTTTTTTTCTTCCCTTCTTCTCTTCTGAACTGTTTCAACAACATCAGAACACATCAGGAGAATTTTCTCCCCAAGGCCCGGGGGTGGGCCCACGCCCTCACCGACCAGCTCCGAGGAGGAGAGAGACCACACCTACAGAAGGACTCTGAAATCTTCCCAGGTTTCTCTCTATAGCAGGGGTTTTAATTCATTATTTAGCATCATTAATCTTTTCCTGTGTGTTTGTTAAAATAAATAGTTTTTATCTCTTTCACTTTCCTTCAAGGAAAAATTTCCTTTTTTTTCCCAAACCCTGTGGGGGGGGAAGGGTGGTTGCAACCTGGTTTTTCTCTCAGGGGCTATATTACTAGATTTTGGCCAAACTGGCACAATCCGCTAGAGGAAGTTTTCATCTAAAATGAAAAATGCGTGAACCGTATCTTACTGTAATAGTTCTTTCCTGGTCTGAAAATCCACTCCCTATTTCAGCATATTAAAGCTTTTTTTATTATGCTTATTGGTATTATGCTCCAGAAATAAATGTTGAAGATGAAATATAGTCTTAATTCTGTAGATCTTTGATATAGATTTTATTCAAATGGATTATAGAGTTTTAATAATTTATGAAAAATTATTTACACAAAAGGATTGACTTAAATAAATCTATTTTATTGTGGTATTTCCTAGTAATAGTAATAATAAAAATGCAATACATTTGAAGATTAGTAACACTAGGAGTTTCCACATATATTACATTGTCTTGCATTTCTGGCCTCAGTTGTTCTTGATGTTAATGTGCCATGTTGTGAACATCCAGACGTAGTTGAGTAATTGGATACATTTTTGCCCACAATAATTTCATCAGAAAGCTGTAAGTACAGAAAACCTTTTAATATTATTTACAAAATTGCATTCTCCTGGAAAAGCGATATTTACAATAGTACAATATTCAAATAGATAATCAGTTAGGTAACTGATTCATGCCTTCATAATTCTCACTGCTTCTCCTGGCTATGTTCTTCCTTCCTCTTCTGCATTTTCACCATACATCACTGTCACTCCTTACGCAGTCCAGTCACAACAAGGCTAAATTTTCCAAGTTTTCAGAATTCTTAAAATAATTTTCCAGTGTATGGTCTTTTTCTTCCCAGTTGCTTTTCATGTCCTGACTTCTAATGAACATCACTGAGGCCACAAGTGTGAAATCCAGCTTATCCATGTCCAAAATGGCAAAGAGTCAGTAAAACAAAGTTGATTGCAAAATACAACCTAATTTATAGGAGAAAAAAACCTGCTTTGTTGGGGAAAAAAATTCCATGAATTTTGGAATAAAAAATATCCCGGAGGATTTACCAAAAAAAGAAATAGGCTTCAAAAACAATATGGAAGAATTTTCCAGCAGCAGGAATGATCTAATGTTACATTAAAGTATACAAATTAAGAAGTAATTTCAGAAATTGCTAAAACTCAAGTTTTCCCTTTCCCAAGTGACCAACCTAAACATCAGGTTGTGACCCAGCTCTGACTCTAATCAGGTTGTACTCGTGGTCAAGTGAATCAACTGTGATGATTTGAGCATATTTCTCAGTAAGTGAAGGTTCAAATCTTCTTAGGCTCATCCATAGTTTGATAACATTCTGAATAATCAAAATTCAACTCTGCTTATGGTTGTAGCAGCTGCTGATCTGGTTGGCTATTTAGCATTCAAAGTTTAGCTGGAATGATAAAAAGGAAGTAATCTATGAAACTAGAGAGACTAAATAAAATTAGAATTATTAAATATTTGCAGTCTACATAATGTTTATCTTGTGTAAATAACACGAGTCACAAATCTGATTTTATTGCAGGCTCTTCAATAAAAATGTATCATATCTACTTAGAAACATTTAACTAGCATAATATCTTCTCATGTGTATCTTCAGCCCAAGTGTGTTTGAATAAATTACCTCAAATCAGCCTTAGATTTGGTGTCTATTTACAAAGAATGATCATTGTTGGTTACTAAATGACTGTGGGTGCTATATAAAATGGAAATACTTTATATTACCTGTCAAATACGGAAAACCTGAAAAAGATGAGAAATTTTCCATCACATAGCTTATGATAAAATCTTACCTGTGTGAAAAGGAGCTCCATGTATCTCTTGTACTGAGGAGTCCAGACTTGGAGACAGTAATCTGGATACAGCCTCACTAGGGCTAGGGAGAGGGCCAGGATCACCTTCCTCAATCATCATTACTTAGAAGCAAATGTAAATTAATTATATTTTTAAAATTCTTACATTTTACTAACACAGCTTTAGAAATTAGGGCAGTTATTTCACCACGCTCTTTACGATTATAAAAATATTTTAATAGTCTAGAATAGTGCAGACTTTAGAATAAGATTAGATAATCAAAGTGATTAATTTCTTCTCAAGTCATATAATCCCCCTAATGGATAGCCTGTACTTCAAGAAAAGTGACTGTGCAACGATGACAGTATAAAATCAAATAATTTAATTGTTTATAGGTGTCCTCTTATAACAACACCTTTTTTTGTTGAATGGAAAAAAAATCTGGAAATCTGTCTTTCTTAGTATGAACTCCAAAATAAACTCAGTTACTTCCATTAGAAATAAGATTTTTAATACAGTTTCACACTTAAGTAAGATATTTTAAAAAAAGGAACTTTGAATGCTTGTGGGATTAGAAATGAAGTTATCGAAAGTGATGATTGTGAGAAGTTCTGAGTAATGACCTCAGAATTTCTCATAAGATATAGTTACTTGATTCTGTCTCTATAATGAAGGGAAGTTTTATCTGTGTAAATAGGGATGGAGACATGAAAGTAAGGAATTTACTCACAAACATCTCAGCTTGCAGCAGCTGATTGTGTTTCGAGATGACCATGGAAAGTGGAGAAATTTCAAAATACACTGAAAGGTGCCGGATTTGGAAAACAACATTTTTAATAAGTATGTAAGGACTTTAGATCATTCAGATATCCAAGAAGAACACAAAAAACTTGACCACTGTTTCTGAGTACAGGAGCAAATACAAGGTCATTTTAAGTGTCTGATGAGCTGATGAGAAGGCCCTGTTGCTTCTTCTAGAAGCTATGGAAACTCATCTGGTATAATATTTTAACCATGGAAAATGGTGAATAGGCTGTCACCAAAAATTCTTAGCATGAAACAGCACAGCTTTTAGAAATATCTTCAGGGTGCTCTTTATTTGGGCATAGGAGCCTGAATGAGCACACATTTTCCAACCTCTACGTAAGAAATGTGTCAGGCAAGAGCTGAGACAAACAATAATCCTGGTCTACTGGGGATTGAAATGTGGGGTTCTGAATTCATATGTTCACCCAACTCCTTTGGAGCTCCTAACCTCCTCCTGACGTTGGTAGGTTTATGTTAAAACAAGTATTATGACTAAACCTCAAGTTCCAAAGTTTCATTCAGCGTCTTGACGAAACTGAAGTGGAATTTTGTCCCACAGCATCACTTCTGTTTTGCTTGTTTTTTTTATTATCCTTTTCTCGAAGCATCAGATAAGATGGCCACCTCTAAAGACAGGCTAAGGTGGATGGCCACTGAGATAGCACAAAGAATTCATACAACATTTGTCATTTCCTGCACTCCTTTCCATCTGCTTTGATCTTATTACTTTAATTGAGCACTTAATATGTGAATAGCTAAGTAAACACTGTTAGCAGACCATACCCATTTTTGCTGCAGTAGTTCAAAACACGGTACTTCCTGTGTTGTGGCTGCTATTTCTTCTTCCTGCTGCTTTTGATTCTGTACAGCATAGAAAGGCTTTGAGGCTGCTCTTAAACTCTGTTCCTATAAAGTAGCATTTTCCAGTTTTCTTAATTTCTTGCTCTGATTTACTGCAGTGATCTCACCAATTATTCATTGACTCTGGGCTCTAACTCATTTTCTTTCCCCATGAGCATGGGACCGTGTAGATTCTACTTGTAAGAGTAATTCTGGAGCATAGTTACCGCTTTAGCGGCTAAGGAGTACCAACTAGGCATACCAACTGAAATATATGCTATATATTTTCACTTTAAAGATAGGTATAGGCCATGAAAGCATAAGTATTTTTGCAACAATTGTGCCTTTTCTAATTGTAAGATTCAGTGAAGTGGTTAAATTGCCAGATGTGCTTGTTATATCAGTGTTTTCTTAGATTTTTTGCTCACCTTTATAATCTAGACCCTATTTTCCCAATTTCTTCTTCATATCACTTGAGATACAAATCAGTATATCCTTTTAACGTAGTTGGAATTTATTTTCTGACTCACTACTCAATGATATTTAAATATTTACAACTCAAAGAAAAGAACTCAATGAAATAAAAAACTTGTCTGCATGCGTGATGCCATAGTGACAGAAATAGAAATTAAATCTTGCTTGATTGTAGGAAAAAAGTATGTTGATAGTCCTCACGGCAAATTGTTGCAGCTTTCTTCACGAAGCAAGAAACTAGAGGTAAAGCTGGTATTAAATGGTTCCTTATCTGAAGTCCTTGAACACAGAGGAAATTTGGAAATCTGACAAAAGAGAGAGGCATTGGGTGAGCTCTGGTACACTTCTGCAATCTCCATTTTAAAGCTCATTTCAAATGCATAATCCCAGAGCTACTGAGCTTTGTGACACAATTGCTGATGATTAGGCCTAGCGATGGACAGCTGCGACTGTCTAAAAGTGTATTTTATCCTCCCCTTTGTCAGCGGTTTCACAGAGGGAAGAAGGAGCATCTGTTTTGAGGGGAGGGCTGCTGTATCAGTGCAATTCATGAAATGCAATTTCATTGCAGGGATATACCCGTGCATACTAAACAAGTCCTGTCCACAACACGTGACTATTCTGATCTAGCACTAAATTTTTGAATGTCATTGAGGGGATATGGCTGTTATTCCTCATCAAAGGATGCATGATTTCTCTTCCAGGAAACTGAGAGTTAGCTGATGAACAGCTTTTGAAAATATCTTCTAAGGATATTTTTCTGAGGAGCATGTACTGCAGTGTCTTTATGTCATCTAATGAGATATGTGCTATCTGCTGCACTTCTGCCAAAAGAAAAGTCATTTATCAGGCAGTAAAAGAGATTTGACTTACCTCACATACTGTCAGAAAAATATTACATCAGTTCAATGCTTCTGTCCTAAAGCCACCCCACAGTCAGCTTTTGAATCGTGGAGTTAGGCTGATGCTCAATGTAACAATGTGAATGAATTTTAAAGGAAAGGAGATTCCACTGCTGAGGAGTGGAATTCCCTGAACAGTGGGACATTTTGGGAACTCATTTTTAGTGCTATCCTTTTTTCATTGAATTTTTGCTGCATTGCACTTGATAAGTTGTCTTCCACATGAAAATTGGTACTTGAGAGAAAAGAAAAAAACACCACTAGGCGTATGAATGTGCAGTTTAAAAATATCCTGTCTTGGTAATGGCTGATTGGCCACCACTTGCTTAAACTTACATGTTTTTTTTTTAGAAAAACAGACATTTCTTTCAAAAAACCTAGTGAGAAAGGGCAGGTGTCGGAGCAGTAACTGAAAACAGAAGGGCAATACTGTGTTCAAGTGATTGAGTTTTGTTCCATCAGGAAAAGTGGATTCTTTAGTTAAAAGGTGGCATCAGAGCATTAGTCACTGCAATTGATACTAACTTGTACAACAAGAATGTGTTTGATCAAAACCGTCTTCCATTCAGATTCTCAAAGGTATTGCATCACCTAAATATGCAAAAAGTAGGCATTTTTCTTAGGACTTTTCAGAAACCACCAAGTATTAAGCACAAGGAAATTAGAAGAGGAACAAGAAAATGCCTCTGGGTACTCTGTGTAAGTAGGACACAGCTGCAGCCCTATAATATCCTTATGATGTAACTCTTTGAGGAATTGCCATGAGCTCTCCACAGTGAAAAGATATACCAGGAGTGTTCAGAAGCTCTGAAGAAGTAAAACTCTAATCATATTCAGTCACAGGAGGAAAGAGTAAGTGTCATTTCATTATCCTTTTATTTGACGTTCATTTTCTTTCATCAGTAAAAAATTCTTCATAATGGTGACTACTAGTTCTGGTTTCTTAATAAAGCATGAAGGCTATTTCATTGGATTTTGTAATTAAATGTATCTTCAAACATATTCAAAAGAGGCCAGTGCTATTTAACTAAGTAGATCATAATAACCATCACCAATGACAGGGATGCTCCTCATACCATCCCCCACTTCTCTGCTGAAATTGCGAACAATTCCAGCCTGAGGTTTTGGGAAATTTTTTCAACGCCCAAAAACTTTCAGTTTTCTGTTATTATGTGTGACCTTGGTAAGGGAAAGATTTTTTTTATTATTACTTTTTTCACTTTTGAACTGCCTGACTCTTACACAGCTGCCACCTACAAAAATGAAGTCATACAGAATAGCCCCACACAGCCCTGGCTGTTTTGCGACCATTAATGTCAGAGCTGCTTCCTACACTTGACCAAGCTTGGCTTCACTATAGTGTGTGTTATAGCTGATGAGAACAAACAGCACTGTCCAATTTACAGCTGATTCTACCATTTCAGTATAATTTCAGAATTTAATGTGAACACAAGCCAGAACACAGTTTCAACTCTTGTAGCTTAGTGGCAATGCAAATGCGATAGTGACAAGACTAGTGATTTCTATTAACAAGATAAAAGTTTCCACTGGTTAGTGCTTTTCATTCTCTTGATCATTAGTGGACCATCTGTGACATGTGATGCTTGCTGCAGATAAAGCGAGGGACCATCTTCTCTGTCCAGTGTTGGGCACTGCAGGTCACCACAAGGTAGACGGGACAACAGAGGATGGCCAAGGCCACTCTAGCTGGCTTACCCATAGCTTTTCATCAAGGGAGCTCTTGGGTTTAAACAGGACGTCTGGCAAATTCAGCACTGAGGTCAATCTAAATTTCAAGCATAATCCTTATGCAGTTTTAAAGAGGTGGGTAAAAAAGTATCTTTGATTCATTAAGCCCTCAAGGTTTTAAATGCAGAAACTGTTATTATAAATAATTAAAATTAATGCTGGAACAACTATCCAGGAGAAGATGGGTACCAAGTACTACAGTACATTCATGCTGCCACCAGCTACTGTGGTCATACCACATTCTCACAAACACATCTCAAAGGACTCACTCCTAAAGCTCAAAGCCTCCTCTGAAACAATTTCTAAGCATCCAGTTCAACCAGAATATCCACGACTTTATGCCCAAGAAAAGCAAAATGCTTGATGATAATTCTAGCTTATAAGCTTTTGAAGCCCCAGCTGATGAAACTGAGAAGATATGCAAAGAAGATGTTACAGGCCCAGTGATGTAGTTATTTTTGATAATTTCTGAAGCTTTGTATTGTTCAAAGAGGTCAGGTATCAATTTCCATCAAACAACAGACTTTGTTGAAAGGTAACAGCAATTCCAGCTGCCTCTGATGGAAATAAAATTCAAGCAATGCATCACTGACAGTGTTTTTCTTCATTTATTGCTGTTTTTCTCCTTTTTGCAAGGACAGACCACAAAAGTTCTTCTTTTTTTCAACACTGTCTATATATGCATCAGTTGCAGATATTTATGTATATGTACAGATTTTTCCTATACTACATACGTAAAGATTCTTTTCTTAAACAGAATTTCTTAGCCTTTTGATTCATTGACTTATGTTCGTAGAAATGCATTAGAGTTATGCTGTTGTAAGTACCTGTAGTTCTAGTGTTGTTGGATTCCTTTCATAGAGCCCCAGAGGACTTTTTCACAGGAGGGAGAAAGTTTAAAGCAGCAATCAAGATCTCAAAGCCCAATCTCGTTTATCAGTACCATTTACAAGATAAGGCTGGGTTTGCCTCTCTATGAAAGGACAAATTTGACTAGCCTTATAGAGCCCATAAAGGAAAAGGAAAAAGAGTTAGGACAAACATAAAAATAGGACAATGTAAAAACCCCCGCTCCCGCAAATATAATAAATAAAGAGTAAAGAGTCTGCAATATTCCCAGGGCTGCTTTAAGGTCCTGCCTGAAGAGTTTTCATTTTTGGTGCCTTTAACTGTGTCTGAGGCACTCAGTCTTTGCAGAATTTTGGTACCCAGCACACCACCTTTTCACATTTTAGTACAACTCTCATCTCCTTTGTTCCTGTTGCCAGATGAACTGTAGATCAGCACTGACATTAGGAACAAATTGAAGCAATTTATTACCTGAGAGCTGCATACTGCAGAAGAGAATACCAAACATTTATGAACGTGCCTACTCTACTGTAAATCCTGACGTGAGGAATATAGTTTAGGAAATGATCAGCAGATACACTTTTAGCACACCAGTCTTATGAGTGTAAAGTACCATGCTCACAACTCTCTGTATGTTCTACTTTACACTCACTACCAGTCAACCTGTAAGGGGTAATGACACAACACTACCTTTGTTTCCTACATTTTACTTCTGCCAGCACTCTGCAAGCAAACAACAGACCACCAAAGGAGCTCCTTTTACAAATATACGACTGCAGGGGGGCTTAGAGCTTTGTTTATCTACCAAGTTTTGAAATGAACCCTGCTTGTTAAGCCTTGTTCTTGTCAGCGCTTGTTGACATAAAAGAATTTATTGCTAAGGGGCCAGGTGTGATGACAAACACCTGGGAACTTGATGATCTTCATAATTAAAAGTTAAGAAAATGCAGCTCATTGTAAGGCCTATCATCAGAGGAAATACCTTCTGTTAGGCAAACTGACATAAGGTTGTTAGTGCTGGTCAGTCTGATGTTCCCATCTCCTTAGGTCGTAGTGAAGCAAAGATGTTCTTTTAAATTGGGAGTGTTGGATAAGTTGTCATGCAATGCAGGCCTCAAATGAAAAGAGTCTTAGTCTGTGATGGACAAAGTTATTTGAACAAATGGAAGTGTAAATATTTCTGAATTTGCACAAATCTTGATTGTTACACATCAATGGTTTTTAGTTGCTCAACTTGGAGAAATATTTAGACAAGTTTCACAAAGGTACGAAAGACACTTATTAGGTGGAACTTTTTGATGATGTTAAACTGGCTGTGATATTCATGACCATAAGACAAAACCAAAAATAAATGATAATTAAAAAAAAAAAAGAACCAAAACAAACAAAAACACACCATTAAAACCCCAACCCTACTACCACTAGATGGCATTGATTCAACATCCAAACTTAGAAACTTACTTGAGATTTACCACAATTAAAGTTCATCCTAGTGACAGCTTTAATATTAAAAACTCTCATAATCATTCTTCAGTTCTTCATACATGTACTTCAGTTTCCTTTAAGTGTACATTATCCATCCCATAATTCTACTTTCTATCTATCTGTCTATTTATCTATCTCACATATTAATATTGGCATGCATTGTCTAACTGCATCATTACTGAGATGGATATGTTTTAAAGACAGATGTCAGAGCAAATTTTCATTTGATGCTACCACCTGCAGAGTTTGGGTAAGACCTCTGAGATTGTTAGTCTACACCAAAATGCAGCACAGCATGCAATGAACTTTGTTAGCAACTGCAGGATGTTGGAGTTGTCTTGTTTTGGCATCAATAATTCCAAGAGCTCCTGTTCTGGCTGTCTTACTCAACCTCAGATTTTCACAACCACCTGCTTCAATCACTAAAGAATTGCTTTTCATGGGCTGGAGAACACTCCGCTGTCTAGACAAGAAGGCAGTACAGGGGATTTAGTCCCAGTCTTTCCCACTGTCATTCCAGAGGCATGTATCAGGCCCTACCACTGCATCCTGTATGAGCTCTGATGGGAAGCAAGAAATTTTTTCTGTTTTTGCTCATTTCACGTCTGTTATTTAAGGAGTGGAAGCACAGTGACTGCTGCCTGCACCATTTCTGGCATCATGTTTGGTACTTGGTCAACGAAACACACCTTGGTGTAGGGTAATGGGAAAGGGAATGGTGACTTTTTTCTTCCCAGGCTGGAGGCTACCCCTTCTGAAGACAGGCAGGGTGATGGATGACTTACTGGACACAAATATTGCACATATCATCTGAATTTCAGATTCCTGCTGTACCCTGTAGAGCTTTTCTTCCTCTGCTTGGAACTGGGACAGCATGGACCAGCTGGACAGCATATCAGGATGGCATTTATGTTCAGAATGCTGTTTGGACCTTCACTTCTGAAGGCACGAGCATGCCAAATGTCAACACACGTGCACATGGCACAACTCAATCCACCACCTGTGGTTACGGTGATGCTGTCCTGCCAAGCCTCTATGCCTTCTCTTGTCCTTTTCTGTGTGCTGCGGTGTGCTGTGTCACCAGCCCTGGGGACACCAGACAGGACTGGGTCTGAATGGTCGGCCAGTGAAAATGTTGATGGCAAGGAGCAACAGTGCACAGTGCAGGAGAAAGAAGGGGATCTGTGGCCAGGGCCGAGGAATTTACTTGTGTTCTGCTCCACTCAGAGCTGTCAGGAGAGGGGGAAGCTGTGGGGAAAGGAAATGTGATAAGGTCTGTGTTGGCTGCTGCAGCCTTGGAAAATCAGACTAAGAGCTGGCAAGCAGGGCCTTCAGGAACCTCCTGCTAAGGAAATCTTCTCTTCCACCTTCCACCATGAATTCAAAAGCTTCCGGCCTCTTCCTCTCCCCCAAGACCCTTCTTTTCATCTATCAGAAGAAATGATCTATCTGTTCTGTGACCAGGTTTTTGAGAGCGTGAAGGCTCTCTGAGTAAATCTAATAATACAAGCTCAAAGATATTTAGACAAGCCAGACTTACTTTTAGTCATGACTTGGTCATGAAGAAAATGAAGTTCCTCTGACACTGAATGAGACAAAGGACTAGGTCCACCAAAGAGCAAACATGCCTACTCAGCACCTCCAAGTATGGATCCCACACAGCCCTGCCAGAGTTCCTGGTTTTGATTAGGGTAGTCAATTTTCTTCACAATAAGTAGTATCAGCATTTCTATAATTTAGGGATCAAAATGCTTAGCTTTGAAGTTGCTGAAGCTCCAAAGTAATTTATATGGGTCTAATAATTTGAGCATTCAAATTTGCATGTTGGATCTGTTGGACCACACAATTTCATTGTGGGCAAGCGAATAACAAAGAGTTGATCAAGTTGAACAAAGCTGAACAAATTAACATCCATGGAAGAGGCACCTAATCAGGCACCTAATGTGGCTGACACACGAGAGGGAAGAGCTGCCATCCAGAGGGACCTTGACAGGCTTGAGAGTGTGGGCCTTCATGAATCTCACAAAGTTCAACAAGTCCAAGTGCAAGGTCCTGTAGCTGGGTTGGGACAATCCCAAGCACAAATATAGGCTGGGTAGAGAATAGGTTGAGACTATCCCCAGGGAGAAGGACTTGGGGGGGTTTGTGGACAAAAAGCTCAATATGACTTGGCAATGTGCATTCAGAGCCCTGAAGGTCAGCTGTATCCCGGGCTGCATCGAATGAGTTGTGGCCAGCAAGTCAAGGGAGGCAATTCTTTCCCTCTGCTCTGCCCTCATGACACCTCACCTGGAGTCCTGCATCAAGCTCTGCGGACCCCAACAGTAGAAGGACAAAAACCTGTTGGAACAAGTTTAGAGGAGGACCACTAAGTTGATCACAGGGCAAGAACGCCTCTCCTATGAAGACAGGCTGAGAAGGTGTGGCTGTTCAGCCTGCAGAAGAGAAGGCTTCAGGGAGATCATCCTTCCAGTACATGAAGGGGTCTTCAGGAAGGCTGGAGAGGAGCTTTTCACATGGGCATGTAGTGGTAGGACACAGGGGAATGGCCTTAAGCTGAAGGAGGTGGGTTAATATTAAATATACGGAAGAAACTCCTTAATATAAGGGTGGTGATGCACAGGAATAGATTGCTCAGAGAGGCTGTGGACTCCCCATCCCTGGAATTGTTCAAGATAGGTTGGATGGGGCTCTGAGTAACTTGACCTAGTAGAAGATTGCCTGCCCATGGCAAGGGCATTGTATCAAGATGATCTTTTAAGTCCCTTCCAACTCTAACCATTTTATGATTCTACGATACTGTGCTCTTAAATCGTCATCCATGTTCTTCCCTGCACACTTCCCACGTTGTTTCTGAACAATCAAGAATATACTGAAACTTTGGTAATGCTAAGAGGCAAGGTAGATATTCTCATACTTAGACTACATGAGGTTAAAAAAAACCCAAAAAACCAAAAAAGAGCTGGAGGACCCAAACTGGTTTGTCTTTCTCAGATCACACTTATCAGTTTGGTTCTAAAGAAAACTCAGAATATAGGAGGCTGAAGGCAGAGCAGATAAACACCTGTATCCTGTAAAGTGTAAGGAGATCAGAGCACCTTCCTGTAATAGGAGAGATTCAGTTTCAGGTCACTTTTCTGTTTGCAAGAACTTCATCCCTAATTTCCCTGCTCAAGGCCCCAAGTTTCTGGCACCATCGGGTTTCTTGCGTGGCTTTGTGGCAGGTTGACCCTGGCTGGATGCCCAGTGCCCACCAATGCCACTCTATCACTTCCCTCCTCCACTGGACAAGGGAGAGAAAATACAGTGAAAGGTTATTGGGTTGAGATAAGGACAGGGAGACTTTTACCAATTACCATCACAGGCAAAACAGACTCTACTTGGGGAAATTAATTTAGTTTATAACTAATCAAATCAGGTAGGGCAATGAGAAAATAAACTAACTCTTCTCCCCTCCTCCTGCCCAGGCTCAGCTTCGCTCTCGGTTTTCTCCCTCTTCTGCCCTCCAGTGGTACATTACGCATTGTGTCTGCTGCTCCTTCACCCTCAGGAGGAGGAGGACTCAGTCTTCCCCTGCTTCATCGTGGGTCCCTCCTATGGGAGACAGTCCTCTACCAGCTTCTACAGTGTGGGCCCTTCCCGTGGGATGCAGTCCTTCAGGCACAGATGGCTCCAGCGTGGGTCCCCCACAGAGTCACAAGTCCTGTCAGCAAACCTGCTCCAGTGTGGGCTCCTCTCTTCATGGGCCTACAGGTCCTGCAAGGAGCCAGCTCCAGTGTGGGCTTCCCATGTAGTCACAGCCTCCTTCAGGCATCCATCTGCTCCAGCGTGGGATCCTCCGGCTGCGGGTAGATCTCTGCTCCCCTGTGGACCCCCATGGCCTGCAGGGGCACAGCTGCTTCACCATGGGCTGCACCATGGGCTGCAGGGGAGTCTCAGCTCCAGTGCCTGGAGCACCTCATCCCTCTCCTTCTTCACTGGTCTCAGTGCCTGCAAGGCTGTTTCTCTCACATATTCTCACTCCTCTTCCCAGCTCCAATTGCCCTTTCTGGTTTTTACTCCTCTCCTCCTTCTTGTGTATGTTATCTCAGAGACGCTATTGCTGTTGCTGATAGGCTTGGTTTTGGCCAGCTGTGGGTCCATCTTGGAGCTGGCTGGTGTTGGCTCTGCTGGACGTTGTGGAAGCTTCTGGCAGCTTCTAACAGAAGGCATTCCTATAGATCCCCCTCTCCCACCAAAACCCTGCCAGGTAAACCCAACACAGGCTTTCACCTTTATTGCCAAATTCAAGTCCAAAACTGGACATAGGCTATGCAAAGCTTGGTAATGCACTGCTCAAAAGTCTTTACAAAATCAGACCCTAAAACTAGTGTTAGTTTCAATAGTTTTATGGGATTTTTTCCCAAGGAATTTTGATCTCCTTTTCCAAAATGGCTGGGGTGACTTTTAGGGTTTATTCCCTCAGAAAACTGTTCATAGCATGTTGCCAAAGAAATATCCACCTAGTCTCTATTACAAAGATAGACTAATCTCAGCTCATAAATTCTGCCAGTAACAAAAGCTAAATTTACTACAGATTATAAACACATGGTATGACTGGATAAGTTGGATAGATAGAACACTGAGGGCAGATGACTCCTGGTGGCAGAACTTGTCTAAGTGTGCAAATGAAGTGGGAGGAAGAGAAGTCAGTTTTTAAGAGGTCTTAGTGTGACTCCTTACAGCCCTACTGTGAAGCCTGTCAGTAGTCAGCAAGTGTTACATGACACATGCTTTTATTTCTGGATTTCCAAATGTATGTTACTTGCTGAATCATGTCTGAAGCTTGATCCTTGCCTGACACAAAAAACCATGGAATACGTGGCAAAAAAAGCACTGCTCTAAATGCTCTTTACTGTAGAAATATTAAGCCCTGGGGGGAGAGGAGGTGCTCAAAAGGAGGCAAATTTCGTAGTTTGCCTGTTAGCAATGGATCACAACTCTTTAGAAAGTGATTTTATTTACTGTGAATTTTTTGTTCACAGACAGAGAGATTAACTCAATTGTAGGCCTTTCAGAAGGTGTTTAACAATATGTCAGCCAAGTCGTTCCTCTGATGTCCTTTACAAAAAACAGGTTTAATCAGATCAGCAGCCCATATGTATTTTAAACTCTTTTACACTTCAGAAGTGGCTGGCAGCACCCAAACTGTGTTTTGGGCTTGATACCCTGGTCCACATGAATCCCCTAGCAGTGCTGTGAATAAGCTGGTGCTGGTCCCCATGCCAAGGACCACTCTACTAGCACAGATTACCAGTGGTGTTCCCTAACACCACCTAGCCATAAGCATGGATATTTGAGACTCAATTTTTCTCGTATTTGTCCAGAACTGGGTCTTCTCCAGCTACACATACAAAGCACTAGAATTAAAGTTTGGGTTAAGTCCTCCCATATCTTAGAAAACTGTTTATCTTACCAAAACCAAACAGAACTGTGAACGTTTCACCTTTTGTAACACAGAGAGATGAACTACTCATTACACAGGAATAAAAAAGCAGCAGCCACTCTTATGTCTCTTGCACATAAACACTTGTTAACAGCCTTCAGCGCACTGGAAACCAACCTCATTGCACAAACAACTCTTTATCTCAGTATGAAAGAGAAATTCCCTTCCAGACTGGTGTGCAAAGCACTCACAAACTTGTGGACATTTATCATGGCATGGATATGACTTCAGCTTCTACCCCAAGATACTTGAGAATTAATGCACAAATGCAGAAAGCAGTATTACGCAGAGACATTTGCAGTGGATCCATGAGGATGCTTTCACAATTCAGCCAATTAAGTCTATGTAATGAATATGTACCAAGGATTGTGAAAAGAAATCACAAAGATATCTGCATGAATTAGATTCTTTTCTCATCCCATTGTGCCATTCAAATATGAGAGATTGCATTCAAACGATCTTTCTTTCATTTCAAAAAATCAACAGGAGTGTTAAAAGGAGTGACGTAAAGAAAAGCTGTGCCATCCATCACTGAAGACATTTGGAAGATAACTGCTGATTTGTTCATACTTACCATATTTGCTTGAGACATGAGCTATCCTAGGGCAGCATAAGCATCTTGGGTTTTTATAAGTTCGCTTATGTTGCATACTGGTGAATGCCTGACATCTGCCCCTCTTTTCCAGTGTTTAATCGCTGCCCTCCGTGTGCCCTCACATGACAACAACAATCCTTTTTTTCCCTGTCATGTATTTCAGTTTCTGTATTCTCTCTATCTTTGAAAAACCTCTACCTCAGGCTGTTTTCTCTTATTTGTACTTTGGCACTGAAATTATTATTGTTTTTATGAGTTATCAAGTACATGGCTACAAAATCAAGAGAAATATTTTGAGAAGAAGAGACATTATTAATTTTAAATTCCCACGTTCCTTGCCAAACTTTGGATTTTTACCTCCAGAAGAACAAAGCAGAAACATTATAAAACACAAGAAATCCTCCACTCTTGATCTAAGGGAAATTAAAAACCTTTTTTCTCAACCTCAGTCTTACAACCAAAAGTGATTATCAGTTTTAACCTTGAAACAGCATCTGTGACTTGAGGTAAACTGTGCTTGGTTAATGAGGTTATCTAACATAGCCCAATGAATTTGTCAAGGCTAATGATGATCTGTACATAGGCTTAAGGGATTTTTACATCAAAGCACAAATCTGTCTTTTAATTTTTTATTAAATTGTTAGTCTGTGTGATTGTTGATCATCTTCTACAAAAATTTACTTTATAATCATCATCTTTTGTGTTACTTTACGGAAATAGCATACTCAAGGTTGCTGCGGGTCTGTGTAGCTGAAATCTGGTTCATTGATGGATCTGAGGACAGTACAATAAAGTAGATTGATGTCACTGAAGCACTTAATGTACTGTGAATCAAAAACATGGACAATATATTTAAGTATAGTGGTTGAATAATTCGTAATTTAGTGGACATACAAGGAAAGAGAACTTTTTTTTCTCCCCACAAAAGTCAATAGAAACACAGATTGGAGGTTTTCCAAATGTCAATGAGAGGAGGGCAGGGGGGAAAGAAAAGGAAGGAAGGAAGGAAGAAAGAAAAAGAAAGAGAAAGACAGAAAGAGAATGAAAGAAAGAGAAAGAAAGAAAGAGAGAGAAAGAGAGAGTAATAGGATAAGCAGTCACTCACCTATCAATAAGGCACATATGTACCTGACCACGTAGGGCACAAACACCAGAAAGTATAGGTGAAGATAATTTGACAAAAGTTACCATTATATGTTGTCATGAACATAAAACATGACAAGAGGTTACAGAAATATGAAAGCTTTTTAATAAAATATGTGGATTACAATATGGACATAACAAGTCTGTATATATTTGATCTAAAATACACCATGTTAAAAGACCTTGTATAAAGCTGTCTTAAGTATTCATTTCATAAAAATGCAACTTTCTCGTCTGTGGAATGCTTGTCTTAGCCTTTTCAATGCTTTCCTGTCCTCTCTCATTGTTACAAGGACTGGCCCCTCCAGAACTCTGTGGAATTCTTGAGAATATTTCAGGCAATCTAAAAACCTATTATGTAAGGTACAAATGTTCACCATACAGTTATGTTCTATAAGAAATTATTGCTGCCTATCCTTCAGATAAATCACCTTTGTAAACCAAGTATAAACCACCATCATACACGGTAATTCAAGAAACTCCTTTTCATCCAGAAATAATTGCTACTAACAGGCCTCCTTAGTGTAATTATTTACCATAACATCTCTGCTCATTTGCACTTTGCAACAGATCACATTTATGATGAACTAACAATTCACAGGGGGTTTGTTTTCTTTTTGCTGTGTAGACAGACACCAGGATGGCTATAAAAACTAACACAGCTGTCTCCTGAAAAAGGAGGACAGACGCTTTCATATATTAACATGCACTCATGTCATAGGATTCTGCATCAGCATTGTACTTTCCATGACAGATGACATAGTAATAAGAAATTTCAGTGAAATTTGTAAATTCTTAGACAGAACTCTCTATAAAAGCCTGGTGCATATTACAGGAGCATATGATTTTTTTCTGTAAGCTAATAGCTAGGAGACGTACTGAAAATGTCATCTAGTGTTCACAGAGCGACTGAATTTGGCATTTTTCTGACTATTCGATTTCCTTACTTAATAGTTTTGATTGAAAAGATAATTTTCCCAAATTATACTCTCTGCTTTTTGAATTTTCAGCTTCAGGTTCATACTGAAATTAATTTTGTATAAGGAATCCAATTGTACTGAATTGAAAAGTCATAAAAATCTAAAAAATTCTGTACATTCATAAAAATATCACACAATAGATACAATTAGATACCATTTTTTTAGGCTCCTTAAAGACTCAAAGAAATTGCTGGCATATTTGAGAAAGCTGTGAATCTCTCTCTTTTTTTTTTTTTTAATAGGATAAAACACACTTGTAGAACCATGAAATGAGGGCTTTTGAATGTGTGTAACACACACTACAAGTCATTAGTTTGAAAAGTGCCTGCCACTGATGGAGGACTGTAACTTTGCTATCTATAATAATTTTCCCCATTGCTCTGACAGACTCAATCTGCTCACATCTGATATGGGAGCAATATCAGAAAAGATAGGTATCAAGGAACACAGCAAATTAAAGAAAAGTATATGCAAACATTCAATTTAGCTGTCTGTCATCTGTCTGATAGCAGTTAATTTACTGTCTATGTGTTACAGAGCAGATAACAACATATCCTGTGCAGTCTGATGCATTTTTGGGGCAGAATCCAAGAGTGTGTCATCACTAGAGAATGTGCCCTTTCCAGAACTGCCAATAAAATAAGACACACACAGAAACCATCTGAACATGTAAACAAACATGGTAGTGTTTTCACAGGGAATTAAGGGAGGATTCTGGTTGATTATGACACTGTTTGTTGGTAGTGCTACATTGAAGTCATGGGTGGAAGAAGTTATGGCCTGCAGCTTCTGAGAAATATGTTCTTTTTCTTCTTAGGAAAAATTCCCTTGTATCTGTGGAAGTTTGGATGAAAAAACAAAGTATGTAAAGGTAGTTATAATTAGTTCCAGTATCATTGCTGACTATAAAGAAAGGCTCTTTTCTCTGGCTTCTTACCTGAGATGGGAAAAATGAAGGTATGTGAATGAAAAGAGTATTGTTAGCTTGATGAATTTTACCTGGAAGATTTCACAGATGCTGTTTACTGGAAAAGCTTTTTTTTTACTGAGCGTTGGAGTTAAATACAAACCTTATAAATGTTTTCTGGGTAAAATTTGAGAACATCTACGAAATTATGCACAACACTGCCTCCTATTTTAGCTTCATTGATGCAGCTATTTGTACATACAGATGCTTGTGCCCATACTTTGGTACTGCTTACCTTACCAGTACTGGATCTTGCAGGGAATAGTGATGGTATCTACTCTCAGTGCTTTGTTATCATTGCATGTCTTGCACATCCAGAATTCCAGAAGGGTAGAGAATTTTCTACATTGCCTCTCCGCCATGGATAGCAGCATTTAGCTCTCAGTTTGAGCCCATAGAGAGCTTGCAAATAAGATTGGGTAAAACAGCTTTGCTTGAAGGGGATGCCTTTTGAAACACAACTATCCTGTCAGTATTCTTTTCACCATTCAGCTGGCTTCTTTCGGCCGCTTATTCTGCCCTCTTCTTTTTACCTTAACATGAAAATCCTAGCCAAAAACTGTTGCTTCACAAAAATTAGCCTGATAATGAGAATCTCTACAAGAGGTGACCCGGACAGCTCTTGGTACTATGACAATTTGTCTGTGCAGAAAGCAAACATTCAAATCCCAAGTTCCTGTTAGCATTTCCTCAATAAGTCACTGGCACCTATAGTATCTTGTCTCCTCCTTATTTTTGCATGCAACATGTTACAATCACATGCACAGTGACCTAGTAAAAAATCTTTTCCATAAGACCCTCTTCCATCCACTGGAGCATGAATTTCCACTGCTCGTCCGCATCTCTGCTGCATGTCAGAAGACATATGGCACTCGTGTTGCTTTTTGCCTGGATAGCCTTTTCCAAAACTGCGTACTTATCTTTGCTCTGCATGATGTTTCTTATTTCTTATAAGTGTGAAGGGAATTCATTACTTCTAAGTTCCCAGATTTGAATCAATCTTGCATTTTGCAAGGGTTTTGGCAGATTTTACCATTTTGGCCTGCTAAAAAGGAAAGGTGGCTTAAATAATTATCTCCTTTCCCTTCTTTTCTTTATCTGCTTTTCTATTATTGGGTTTCTGTTACTGGATTGCCTGATTTTATGGATTTTTTTCTAGCCCTTCCCACTTCACCTCCTCCAAAATGCACTTTTCACTAAATCCTGTAAGTCTCACCATTTTTGTCACCACTTTCTCC
Source organism: Rhagologus leucostigma (assembly GCA_013397725.1). Lineage (NCBI taxonomy): Eukaryota > Metazoa > Chordata > Aves > Passeriformes > Rhagologus > Rhagologus leucostigma. The sequence continues at coordinate 390,228 of VZTD01001553.1, forward strand.
TGGTTAGTCACTTCACACTGCTGCTCTAGCCTCTTCTTTCAGTTTGTTATTTTGCAGTCTTCTTTTCAGACCAACCATGGCATCATAGTCAAAAATCTTCGCTTCCTAATTGTCTGCAGTGGTATGGTTTGTTCTTCAAATTTCATTACTAATTTTGGTCTAGGTTTTCAGCTCTCTTTCAAATCTTACCTTCACTCTGAGTTGTGAATCACTTTTCTCCTCCTCCTCATGAGAAACCCTGTTCTTCATGGAGACTTCAATTTCTGTTAAGCAAGGAAAAGAAGCGGTAGATAATATTGTGGTCCCTATGAGTAATAATGAAGGAAGGTTACACCCTTTCATAGAGACAAAGAAACTACAGGGTCAAACATAGTGGAAAATTATGACATTTGCTACTCGAGAAAAAACACAGTGAAGGCAGAGAAAAAAATGCAGTGGAATCTTCCCAAGGTTTGAGTGTGCAGGGATTAGCATGTACACATTTTTGCATATAGGTGGATCTGTACATATCTCTAGCTCTTCCCCTACTGACCTACAAGGTATCCTTTTTCTCCATGTGTCTCAGTTTACAGGGTAATTTGAATTTTTACTTCTACAAACCACAAAGGCAAGAGTGGTAAAGACAGAAGATTTTTCAACCCTGAAGCCTCCAACTACCAATGTAATTAAAACAAAGTTCTAAGACATGCAGTAAACATGTCTGAGTTGTAGTTTTGTTGTAGCAGCATTTGAAATACAATGCAGAATTAAGGTTCTGAGGAAAAGAGAAATATTTCTGAGGTTTCTTGGCATTTTTAGAAGAAGCTGAACTTGGCACAAAAGAAAGAGATCTTTCTGGTTTAACATACAGAGATTCAACTAAAATTCAACCTAAAATTGAAAAAAGGAATCACAGTGAGGAGGTACATGAGAGCTTAAGAAATTGTCTCTGAACTGTCATACTATTTGGAACATTAATAAAACTGACAACTAATGCATATGTGTATGTTCATGCATATAGGTACAAAAGTGTGCATATTCACAGATCAATGCTATTCAGACTTGGCCTTGATTGATCGATGGCTTATTGAAATGAATGCCACAATTTTTATAACCAAAATTTCAAGTATGGTACCCAAAGGAGCTACTGAATCACAGTCTGTGAGAAAAATTAGTTTTGCTGTTTTGCAGGTTTTCCTTCAGTTTTGTTGAACCTAGTTTAGTTCATGTTGCTGTTATGAGGAAATGATTGTTTATATCTCTCATCTTGTGTGTATTGGAAAATTGGCAGCACTACCTTGTAATTCATCACTTATTGTGAGTCAGGGGACAATGCATTTTCAACTTCAGGGCAAAGGATTATACAGAGTCATAAAAGTAAAATATCACATCCCTCTGAGCTGAATCAACCTAATAACAGAGGTCTTACACAAACTTTGCAATAATATGCAGCAGAATTAGCGGGTTCTCACAGGCATTAAGTTGTATAAAAGTATTTTTTCTCTTATCTGTTTAGATTTTATTCAGCCAGCTGATGAGTCATGATCAGAAACATCCCTTGTGAAGAGGAGGCTTTCTGAGAGAGCAGTGCTTGGAGATGGGAAATTGAACTAACTTAGCTATTTTTTACTTTTAGTTGTTGTGTGCATTTTTTACTTTTAGTTGTTGTGTGTTTACACTCAACTCCACACAGTGACAAAGCCAAGATACAATTTGCAGCAATGACACTGCTCTTTGAAATTCACAAAGCAATTACCTAGTACTTGTCTTATCTGCAAATTGTACATTGGTAATGCAGTCAAGGTGAAACCTTGTCTATGTAATTGCTCTACTCAAGAGCAAGGATTTGGTACTTTGCAAAGCCTAGTTGCCAGTTTTTCAGTGCATTACCCATCACATAATTTTCACAAACCTGAAAATATTTCAAGTCCCTAGGGGAAGTAAATATTAAGACATAGCAAACAGCTCATCTTGAACCTTGTATTTTCTGTCTTGGCATGGGTGACCACCCGGTTTGGGAAGCACCAAACTTACTACCCCCTCTTCTGAATAGCATATTAATGTTGCAAACCACTTGATTATGTGTCATGAGCTAACTACAGTCTACTGACGTAGATGCCAGTTGTTTAAGAAATGTGAATTCTAGCCTTAGGTATGTTTCAATATTCAATTTTGATTGTCAATTGTTTAAAGGAAAGAACAATATCTTTCTGCAATATTCATGTTGCAAATCATTAGTAGGTGCTAGCAAATATCAACAGTTCAAATGAATGAAGGTTCTGAGATATGAATAGTTACAATTCAAGGTAAAGGCAATTATGCCTCAGGAAATGTCTATCGCAGGCAAACTGTAAGCTTTCTGTTTAATGATGCATATGACAATAGAAACAATATTATTACTTAGATAGGTCTGGCAAATCTAATAAGAATCTCATGTCTGGAAAAGAAATTACTCAACTCCTGTTCATATTGTTTCTTTCAGGTGAAGAAAAAAAGTTTAATTCTGTTCTAATTTTGTTTGCTCTTACTTTCTATGCTAAGTGGAAAAAGAAATTACGAGACCTGTTTTTTTCCTGCAAACATGGTATACCATTTCCTACTTCACATGTTGTTAGCGTGACTAGAAGGAATCCAACATCCTCTCCTCCAGCATGCAAAGCAAATTTATTTCTCATTCACTGTCCCTGCCAAGCTGATAGTAAAGGATAGAAAGATATTAAAAAAAACCCTTAACTTTCATCCTATAGCATTTTTTAACATATCTAGTCACATACATGAAACAAAGAAGTTATTTAAATTATTTTGATAATTAATTATTTATCTTTCTTATTTACTTTTGAAACCATTGTTGTTCTTAGTAGAGTTTTGGAGATTCTGGTAAAAGTCTTTTTGCCTCCTTCACCCATAGCTGACTTTGATAGGAATGTTTAATGAACTAGGGGACAAAGGAGTACCCTGGCTCCCTACTGCTCACTGTGTTGCTCTTGTCAGTGCTTTCTGAGCCGCTATTAAGAAACAGCTGAACTTAGCTAAACCTGCAGCTACTAGCAAGGTTTTAGCAGCCTCTTTCTTGGAGTTAGCCATTAAATTGAGGAAGATGTCGGCCACTGGGGAGGAATAACAACCTCTGTGTTCACGTACCTTTGTGCCCTTGTGCATAATAAAGAACTTGACGTATAAAACCCCTCCACACATTTCCTCTATCTCTCAAGTGCAAGCGAAGCTATCTCTGAGACAGAAAGTCTCTAGCCTGCACTAACATGTTTAAGTCATCCTGTCACTAATGGAAAAGAAACAGCCAAGCAAAGGCGTCTTCTGTTTTGTCACAAAAGCACAAGGCACTGAGCATGCTGGTGGAAATTACCATAATTGCATAGTACTGAGCCAAAAATAACAGAACCTCTCCATTTTACATCCCATCTGACTTTAATATAAGCAGCTCAGGTTTCTGTAGGGATTATACTTTGTTTAGTCTCTGATAGAAAGCTAGTATTTAAGTAAATAGTAACCAGAAGAATGTCAATCAGTTTTGGCATAAAATAGTGCGTGGCAAGAAGCTAAATCAGGAAATTCTTTGCTGCTCGCTCAAAACTCTGGCCTACTTTTCGTGATTTCTGTTGTTAATAAAGTGGTCATTGAATTAATCTTGTGTTCAATTAACTGTAACATCATGAAAGATCCTTAATAAAAGCAAGAAGAAAAAGAAGTACCAAATTTAAAGTCATAAGTTTTCCGAATATAGGTACTTATATGTGTGCATTAAGTGTCTGTTAAGATGCTCCTCTGAGACCACAAGCCCATGCACACACGCTCTTCTGTAAAGCGCAGTGAAAGGACATTTTGCAACACAAATTTGTATTAGTCTGAGATAAAAAAGCAGAGCTATTTTATAATGCTCACCTTACCCAACACAAATTACACCCTAATGCTTCTTTATCAAGGTTCAGAGAGTTTCTCACCCTTATCTGTTTCCCTTGACTGCAGTGAGTGCTGGAGGCCTTGGACACAGACAACTCTTGCAGCAGTGCAGTACTGAGGGGCTGTGGGCAATGCAGGTTGGCAGGAAGGCAGGTGGGGAAGGCAATAAGGTTTTGTCCAAGGCATGAAACATGGGCCATTAACTATGCTGGCAGCAAGAAAAGAGCTGATTGTAGGAAGGAGGAGGGTTTAGACCTGGCCTGGTTTTAATCTTACAACATTAATGACAAAACATTTTACCCATACACACTTATTTTGGTTCTCTTCTGCTTATTTATACAAGGTTCACATTGGTTATGTCTACACACAAAATATCTTTCAAGTATATTACTTTGGCTCACTGCTTTGTGCCCACCAGTTAGACCATCAAAATCTTAAATTCTCACTCAGCTTAGTGCATTCAAGGAAGTCCCTACAAACTCTCCTGGAAAAACCCTCGGTGTTGCCAGTGCAAGCAGTGTCAATATTAGAAGAGCTTATTACAAGGTCTGAAATAAGGCTGGCCCCACTGGTCCTGCAGCCATGGAGACTTCACTGAGGAGCAAGCACATGCCACATCAGCTAAAGCCAAGAGGAGAAGGCAGGTGAGAGGTCAGACCGTATTTGGGCAAGGTGAACTGATTCACTAGTAAGAGAGCCGAGTCAGCCAGCTGCTCACAGATGAGAACAAACCTAAGCCCCTGCCTCTCTAGGACCCAGAGTACCCCTGCAACACTATTATTTCTCACAGCTCATATTTACAGGGGCTGCATACCCACAATTTACAGGTGATGGAAGAATGAGGAGCACAGCCACAAGCAAGCAATAATTTTTGACAGCGGACATAGATTTTGTTTGAGCTCTGATAATAGATGACATAGCTCCTATTAGGACATTCTCCTGGAGGGTAGTGAGGCATTCAGAATTATTCCTGCAGCCTCTGCAGAACATGGGGAAATACTAATTTCATGAAACAGATCCAAGGACTCCCCAGTAGAATGAAGTGCCTCTATATTCTACTTTCCGAAGTTCAGGGGAGCTAGAAAAACAAAAGGCAAATTCTTTCATAAAAGTGTCAGGATGCAGGTCTTGTTAAGTCTCTCGTGGAAGCTGTCCCAGAACTGTGTTTCCTTACTCCCAGTCTGAAATCTGAGTAACCCCCTATGTAAATTCTTTGTTGAATCTAAATCAAAACCACTAACTTCTGCTAAAGATTATATTTGGTAGAATAAATAGTCTGTGATGCAAGTATCTGAATGCCATTTCTTAAACGTTCTTTTGTTTGAACCATGTCTGTTTTATTAAAAATAATTGTCTTTGTCTTTGTTTTTCAATATAAAATTAAAACATGTAAAACTCTGCTCAAGTTACAAATTAGGTACAGTGGGTTCAGCAGCACTCAGGAGGCCAAGGTTGCTGTGTGTAACTTCCGAAATTAAACCAGGAAGGAAATCTGCAGTTTCACCCCGAGAGAGAGCAGAACTGTCTCATGTTGTGTCTGGGCCTTGGAAACGAGAGTTGGGATGTTACAGAACTGTGCTGAAAAGAAATTAAACCTAACGTATAGACCATTCTCCCTAAGAGAGCAACTTTACGCGCCATCGAAAAGCTTGCTGTTAAAAGCAGAGACTGAAACGCTTCTGAGCTAAAGAACTGCTCGCTGTTGAAACTATTTTGCATGAAATGACCATGTACCTGCATATAATTAAAATCATTAATTGCAAGATGGATCATATTTTGGTAATGAGTAAATAAGCTTGGTAGAAATATTATCATGTAAAAGGATATGTAGAATATTGTCCCAGTATTTCCTGATAAACCAATATACATAACTTTCATGCAATTGTGAGGCGACAATGCAAACACTGTTAGTTTTATGGGCTATAAATGCTAGTTTTACAGTCTGTTTTGCAAAGGTCTTTGCATTGTAACAGTGTTTTACCCTGAACACAGGATAAAATTTCTATTAACAAAAGCTATTAAATTCTTTATAGGACTATTCTGCAATTATTTTTCAAGTTTTTAATTCCAAGGATCAGTTAATACAAGGAAAGGCTGTCTTTTTACTTTGGTGAGTGAAAGACTGAAGCAATCAAGTTACATGGTTTATCAAGACTGCCTTAATATTGCCCCTTCATCATCTTGCCATTGCTCAATGTTATTTGCCAACAGTTTCCAGTTAGAAGATTGTGCCAAAGACTTCTGGAGCTTACCGTGATTGTGGAGTATTTCATGTTACTACATTAACAAGTGGCTTCAGCAGTTGTCACCTCCTTGGAAACACTAGACTACAAAAACAGCTGGATCTTTTGTGTTGTTCCAGCTCCGCCTTATCCAGGATTTCCTTCCACGACAGACTCAAGGCGATCATTTGCCTCATGGGACTTTAGTAGCAAAAAAAATACAAGACCCTACAAGGTTTTCTGACAATAACTTGATCAAGAAACTTCCTCTGATACCATCCAATATTTTTGTCTTTGCATTTCCTCAGATGAAGGGAATCTATCCTTAGCTGTCTGGATAGAAATGTGCGTGCCTCTATGATACTCACGTGGGGTCTAAGCATAGAAAGCCCTGACTCAGCTGCCTGGGGAAAATTGATTTGATGTAAATTCCTATTGTGTAGCCATACTTTTGGTTCCAGAAATCTTGTCCCCTTGTTAAGAGTCTTACCTGCTTTCACATGACTGTGGAAATACATCAAATCTGAAGAAATACTGAGCTGATTGAGAGCAAAGAGCCATCAAGAGTGTACAGACGGGAAAAAGTAGAAAGGCAAGGCATGCACAGCAAGGTCTGCATACATGCAGCTTCCAGCCAGCAGCATTACCAAGGTTTCAAAAGCAGAGTCTGCATTGAGAAGACGCATTTAACCTCTTTTGAAACAGATCCAGCAGAAGTCCTGTCTCAAGTAGCTCCTCTCCTTGTTCATTAACTGACTGCAAAATAAACTCTTCAGGACTCATGAGGTTGTGTCACTGAACAGGAGATAAACAGCCAAATAACGTTACTTTAAAGCATTTTTTTGACCAAAAAAAGCAGCAAGATTGATCTAAGCAAAAGAAGATTTGTGTCATCATGGCTGGCACAGCTTACAGGCAGTATATTCATCTATCTTTATCTGTACCTTCAGTTAGCAAAAGTAGGGATTATCATCTACTACTGACATCACACAGGCAAAACACTGACTTAGCATTTAGCCTTCACACTTATTTTTTCAACAGAATATGGAGGGTCCTTGTGTGAAAAGAAATCTAGGGACTCTTCACATTTGCTTTTGCAAATAGATTAGCAATAGTAATTTTCATGGTCTTTCAGAATGTTAGTTTTTCACAGTGCATGGCCAATGATTGTGTTATAACTAATGTTCTTTCCTATGAGTTATCACATTAAACTGAAATATTTAATTATGTATATGTTTAATATGCCATGAATTATTGTGCAGTATTTTATTCCATAATATTAATTCTTAATTATTCTTTATTCTCTGTTCCTTCATTAAGTATAATTATACACTTTAGCTGTGGAAAATAAATCTTTCCCTTTGTGAAGGACAGCTGTCTTGTATTTTCACCTGTATTTTGGAGCTGTTTAAAAATTGCAGATTAGTCCATACAATAAATAGTACAACACTGTCAGCATGCTAAGAACAGCAGCTGTTCTTTAAAGCTTATCCTGTCTGTCGACTTAAGTGTTCAGTAACAGTAAGTTTAGCCTTATGTAGACATTCAAAAAGCAACACTACAAAAGTTCAGAGGTGCTTCTTAAGAAATTAAGGTGTTTCAGTAGGGAAAATAAAATATTGCCAACTGCACACGTAGCTTGTTAGATGGAAATGGGCATTTAGTGACAGTGACCAGATGATATCTCAGCTACAAATGTATCTTCACCGCACCATTATAGTCTAAAATATTGCACCTTAATCTTTAATAATTAATTATAAGCGTCTTGAATTTTTAAAGATAGATATGTACATACATACACACATACATAAATAATACAAAGATTACTGAAGGAGCCTAGGGCAGCAAACTGTCCATAGCTTTTCCAATAGGATAGCATAAAAATGTAATGAATGGATGAGTTAACGTCATTTCACCTTTTTGAAGACCTGATCTAAAGCTCAACAGAGTCTTTGGAAGTCATCTTAGAATATTCCAAATACTCAGTTATATTAGCAATTATTTTGGTTAATAGATCAAGTTAAAAAATTCAGTTAATACTTGCCATTGATAGCATTTATATTATGCAAATATAATGTTTATCCATCTGTGAGTAAAATTTATTCTGCATTTAAGACTCTTTCCTTACATAAGTAAGCAACACTTACTTTTCAAATATTTCTTTTCAGATAGTGCAAAGGAGTTGAACATCATTCAACACACCTGAGCGCACAGATAAACATATATAAACTCATATGCATACACAAATCATTACTGCATCTTCAGTGCTTTGGCATACCACAGGATTGTTGTCATGCAAGCCTGAGTGAAACATAATGACAGAATAAGTGAAGACAGCCTAAGTTAATTGCTTAATTTCTTGATTAGTTAATGAACATCCTTGTAACAAGGATGAGAAAATGAGTAATTAATGCATCAGAAGAACAATCTCTTGCTTTGCTTCTTTCCGTGTCACTATAAACACCTCTAATTTCTGCAGGAAAAATGGTTCTTGTAAGAGTCTTGTTTTTAGAGCCATCAAATCTAAGCTTTTATGAATAGATGTGTGTTATGTATATTCATACTGCTTCAGACATGTTCACTCTAAAATTCACACTCGAATTCATAGGATCAGTGCACATTGATTAAAATTAAGATAATCATTTCCATTAGTATCACCTCCTGTAGAGCATATTTGTCCCAGCCAACAGGAAACCTAGCTTTCAGTTACATTGGGTTAAATTGTATGTTGCATTGCTAAAACATAGTGGCCCTGTGCTTTGTTATGCAATCCCTCCAATATTATTTGGTTAAATGAATGCCATTTAAAATGTGCATGCTTTCGATACTGTGAGCGAACAGATAATCCACTGAATTTTTACCTGTTACTAATGACAGTTGTCCACAAAGTATCAATAAGTACTAAGAATTCCCACCTCTCTTGTTACTTGTCACTTCCAAGCCAGATAACCATCTCTCTTGTAGCTTGAATACTCAGAAATTTTTGACCTAGTTGCCTATAGGAGCACCTTAGAAAGGGAATAATAAATTACTGGATAACAATCAGAGGCACCTGTCTGGCACACAGACCAGCTAGTGGTTCCCTCTTGACTGTAACCTGAGCTGTGGACAGCATTTCCTTCACAGCTCCTGTAATAGGGGTTTTATTGGTTTTTTTCTGACTGTTGTGGTTTAGGAATGGTATTTAGTGCCCCCTCCACCAGGACTCCAAAACCACAGTGCCTCTTTCTTGCTTCCCCTACCCCTCTCTTCTGCCCATGGGTGGCCAGAGAGGAGAACTGGAGGCACAAAAGGCAAAGACCACCAGTTGAGATAAGAACAGTTTACTGGAAACAGCAATGAGATAAGAAAATGAACAGCAACAGCAACAATATTAATAACAAAAGTGTACAGAAGACAGAGTGTGGAGCTCAACCCACCTGCAGCCATCCAACCCAAACTGCTCACTCCGGCTGAGACCAGCATTACCCCACCACTCCATCTGCCATGCTTGCTCCACTGGAAAGAATGCCCTAGCAATGACATAAGATGGCATCAAATAATATTGGGGTCTTGGCCATGCCCACACTGTTCCAGCCTCTTCCTCCTCGCAGGTGCTGCAGGAAATTAACCCTATCCGAGGTTAAAAACCCTGACAATGGCTAAGCCCAGCTGGGAAGTGTTAGATTAAAAAGCATGTATTATGCTAAAAAAATACTACCCTTCTTACCTGCATACATTCTGTGAGTTTAAAAGGGAAATAAGGCCTACATTTAATTGACTCTTTCTTGATTGTTAAACTTGCATATGTTATGTTTCAATTTCCGGTGATCATCATTTATAATTTAGTGTGTCTCGCTCTTGAGTCAGTAACACAAATTTACTAACCCCTGCACTATACAGCTTGTACTACATTTAATTAGGAAATTCCATCTAATTGTTAGCACAGTGCATTATGTAAAGAGCACAGCACATTAAACTATTGAGTTCCTATTTGACAATCCACCTAGAAATGTTCCATCCAATGTTACAAAATTTATGACTGCAATAAGTGACTAGAAAGAGTCATTAACAGGCCGTAGATTTCAAAGCTGTGAATGCACTCATACTGCAAGGTATGAAATATATGTTCTGGAAGTTCTGAAACAAATGTACATTTCCTCTAAAATCATTAATGTATTTTTCTTTCATAGCTGTTGCAACTCTAAAAGATCCATTAATGTCTAAGAAAGGATGTAGGAGAGGGGAATCCTGGTCAGCGTCTGATGAAGGGAAGATTTTGTGCAGCATGAGAAAAGAAAACACAGTCTTTGTACAAGATAAGCAGATTATTTCAACACTCTTCTAAAGCAGGAATATGTATTTTTTTAAGTAGGTCCAGACACGAGAACCTATATTTATACTTAATTGTATATCTTATTGCACTTAAGTGATAAAGTTTTCAGATAGTGAATAATGTATCTTGACCCACTAAAGATTAATCATGTAATATCTGCCTGGGCTGTGAGTTAAAAGTCTTTACAGTCAGTGTCATTTATTTTAATGAGACATTGGTGGGTTTAAAATCAAGGTAAACCTGCTAATAGGATTGGTAAGGTCAGTGAAGTTATCCCCGACTTCAAGCAAACTATGTACTTAATGAGCTGGCTGACTCATATTCTGCATCTGAAGTTTGATATTAAATTGAACCCATGCACACATTTTGTCAGTGTCTCTCAAGGGTTTATGTACATGTTAAAATTATTATCATTAGAAATTATTGTATTTTGGGGACATAAAAAAACTTGCACTTATGTAGAAGAAGGAATGAAAAACTAGAGGTAAAGAACATTTAAAGATTCCTCCAATTGTAAATGGCCATTATATTGTAACAGATTTTTCTTTTTAAAAATGGTACAAATTTAACAATATTTTTTATACTTTTTTCCAAAAAGATATTTTTTTCCTTCCAGCATAAAAATCACTATTGACATATTGCAGCTGTGTTTTCACTTTTATATGAGTATTCTGCTGTGCTTATTTTTGTTATCTTTTTTTAAATCCTTTGTTACTGCAGTTATGTGAGAAAAGGAGTCTAATTTTGGGTTTGGGGGTTTTTTTAAAGCTATGGTTCATTTCTTACTATGAGAGAGAAAGTCTTGGGAGCACTAATTTCAATTCCAAAACCGAGAGAGACAAGAAGAAGAATCTTTGTTTCTTTGGGACCATGCTAGGGGGGTAGCAGCATGGCCTCCTGTGCAGCAATGTATACCCTTGAGCAAGGGCAGAGGAAGGAGACAGACCAAGAGGAACCAGTGGAGAAAAAGAGAAAAGATATGAGGATTGAGAATTGGGCAACATGCAAGACTTAGGAGTCAATAAATGGAAGTGATGCATGAAGTGTTGCACTTTCCTCCTCTCGTGACTAGGAGGGAAACCATCAGCTGAACAGATACGTTGATAGCTAGTAAGGAGTAACTGACGGGCACTTGAGCACATCCAAGGCAGCACACATCTTTCCTGGAAGCCTAAACAGACTTAGCCTGAGATATTGGAGCTATTAAAAGGATCACTGAACAAGCTGACAGCTGGGTAACAGCTTTATAGACAGACTGGCAGAGCTGGCTCGGGACTTCACAGAAAATGTGGAAAGCTATAAAGGCAAACTTCACATCCTGACAAAAAGCAAGGAAAAATCCAGTATTTCTGACAATTTTTATCGAAGTAAATTGATTTCTTTGAAAAAAGCTTTCCTTTTAAGTAAAGCTGGACAGCAGGAGGGAAACTAACTCAGCACTGTGGATTCTGAAACACGCATGTCACTTTGGATACCTGCACCCAAGTTATTATTACAGGTCTGGTTTTAAAATAAGTTACATTATCCTTTCTTTTGCAGGGAGAGCCTCATACAAACTAAATCTACATAGTGAGTTTCCTACCAGAGATATGCTCAAGTCACCCAATACAATATTAGCCAAGCAATAATATGAGTATTTACTTGTTTCTTGGTAGTTTAAGATGAGAGCTCTTTCAGTAAAAGTAATGAGCCTTTCCTGGAATGTAAGTGTTCACAGGACATAATAAAGTTGATTTACTTTCAAAGTTTAATTTTAAAGTGTTGCATTTTGATTTAAACACAGTTTTCCTCTCAGTTAGGCTAACCTGTTCCAAGTCTGTTACAGGTAGTGCTGTTTAAGAATGATGAAATTTCTGCTCCTCTCCATGAGGATATACATATGTATGTTCTAAAATATAAAATCATTTAATGAAATTATGTTATTTACTTACATTTATTAAAGTCAGTACAAAATTGTGGCTAATAAAACAGCAAGGAGAACAAGAAATCTTCTGAAACAGTTAGGAATAAACACTGATAAACATGTCATAGCTAATTGTTAAAATCTACTATGTAATTAAGAATTTTTACATTCCACAATATGTCAAGTAAACAGGACATCTCAAATTCACAGAAATGCGTAGTGGCCTAGCAGGTTGTATGGTCAGACCTTCAGAAACACCTCACAATCAAAACAAACTGTGTGTGTTACTTCAAATTGATGACCACGAAATACGCTCAAAATCAGTTGACATTTATAATCAAATACCTTTCCAAAGTAAGAAAAAAACCTTTATATCCATTGCTAAGAGGATGAAGGCTGGGTAAGCTAACCAGGCTCCTTGAAGGGAAGAACTATGATTTAGACAGAAAGCTAAAATCAAGCTGTGATCAAGCTTAGTGAAGTGTGACTGAGCAGTCCGTAATAGAGGACAAAAACATTTCCAGTTGCATCCTGGTTGTAACTTACTTTTAAATTGCCATTTCTTCATCTGGTTTCGTCCTGATGCTTTTTATAGTAGAAACTGCAAGAAAACAGTAGGCAGCAGCCTTTTGTTTCAATATAACCAATTTTCTTCTTATAGGCCAGGAAAAACTTAATATTTTGTGTATGCTTGAGAATGTATTTTCAAGACTTTGAATGTTTTGATTTGTGAGTTTTTCAAGACTGCAAGGTCTGTGATGCTCTGAAAGAATCAATGCTGACCATTGTGACATGTTTCTGAAAGTAAGAGACTGGATGAAAAATACTTTTGGAACATGAGAAACTTCAGGTTAGTCAGCCCCCAACCTGTGCTGTTACTTGGGGTTATTCCTCCCCAGGTGCAGGACCCTGCACTTGCCCTTGTTGAACCTCGTGTCGAACCCTCTCTTCCCAACTCTACAGCCTATCAAGGTCCCACTGAATGGCAGCACAGCCTTCAGATGTATCAGCCACTCCCCCCAGTTTTGTATCATCAGCAAACTTGCCGAGGATGCATTCGATCCCTTCATCCAGGTCATTGATAAACAAGTTGAATAAGACTGGACCCAGTATTGATCCCTGGGGAATGCACTGAGTACAGGCCTCCAACTGGATTCTGCTCCACTGATCACAACCCTCTGAGCTCTGCCATTCAGTTCTTGATCCACTTTACCTTGTCCATTCATTTCCTGAGCTTACCTACATTTCCTGAGCTTACCTATGAGGATGTTCTGAGAGACAGTGTCAAAAACCCTCCTGAAGTCAAGGCAGACAGCATCCACTGCTCTTCCTTCATTGTCCCATCCTGCCATGTCATCATAGAAGGCTATCAGATTGGTCAAGCATCACTTCCCCTTGGTGAATCCACGCTGACTACACCTAATGGCCTTCTTTTCTTCTAAATGCTTGGTAATGATCTCCAGAACGACTTGTTCCATCACCTTTCCAGGACTGGAGGTGAGGCTGACTGGCTGGTAGTTTCCCTTGCCCTCCTTCTAGCCCTTCTTGAAGATGGGAGAAACACTGGCCTTCCTCTAGTCCTCAGACACCTACCCTGTTCTCCATGATTTTTCAGAGATGATGGAGAGCAGCAGAGCAACAACATCTGCCAGCTCCATTAGCACCCATGGGTACATCCCATCAGAGCCCACAGATTTATGGGTGTTAGGTCTGCTTTGTTGACCTCTAACTCAATCCTCTATGACTAACGGGAAGTGTTCCTTTCTCCAGACTCCTTCTTACCTCTGAGGTCTGGGACGGCTGAGAGCCATCCTCAGCAGTAAAGACTGAGGCAAAGAAGGCATTCAGTAATTCGACCTTCTCTGTGTCTTCCATTAACAGGACACCCATCTGATTCAGCAGCACCTCAATATTATCCCTAATCTTCCTTTTGCTGCTGATATACTTGTAGAAGCCCTTCTTTTTGTCCTTGATGTACTTTTCCAGTCTCAATTCCAAGTGGGTCTTGGCCTTCCTCACTGCATCCCTGCATACATTGACAATGTTCCCATAGTCCTTCCACATGGCCTGTCCCTTTTTCCACATCCCATAGATTTCTTTCTTGTCTTTGAGATACACTAGGAGCTCTCTGCTCATCCATGCAGGTCTCCTGTGCCTTTTGCCTGATTTCCTTATCATGAAGATACACTGGTCTTGACCTTAGAGAATGTAGTTCTTAAATATTAACCATGTCTCTTGGACACCCTTTTCTTCTAGAGCCGTAACCCAGGAGATTCCTCTAAGCAGGTCCTTGAAGAGGCCAAAGTTAGCTCTCTGGAAGTGTAGGCTTCTAGTCCTGCTTACTGATTTGCTTCCCATGTGCAGGATCCTGAGTCCCACCATCTCATGGCCACTACAGGTGGCCTGTAATAAACACCCACAAGTGTCACCCATATTAGCCTGGCCCTTAATTCTTACCCATAAACCCTCAAATCATGTGTCTGTCCCTGGTTAGATCTCAATATATTCCAGTTGCCCTTTCACATAAAGAGCTACTCCACCACCTTGTCTCTCTGACCTGTCTTTGCTAAAAGTACATTGCCATCCATGACAATATTCCAGCCATGTGAGCTGTCCCACCCTGTCTCTGTAATTGCAACGAGATCATGGTCCTGTGACAGCACATAGATTTTTCTTGTTTATTCCTCATTCTGTGTGCATTTGTGTACAGGTATTCCAGAGAGGTAATCAAGCAACCAGGTTCCCTAGAAGGGAATTTAATAACATCACAACTTTTTCTGCTGTTTTCCTATGAAATCAGGTTCTGGGGAAATTTGCCTCACTCCATTAAGCATTTGCTTCCTAACAGATTTACTTTTTATAAAGGCAAGCATAAGGAGTTAGACCAAAAAAGCCATTTGCCTCAATATCCTGTCTTAGACAGTGATCGGTATGCTTAGGGAGGTATATACGAGATGGAGAATGCATAAAGGATAATATTTCCCCTGATACTCCATCTCGGTTTTCAGCACTTAGGTAATGACTTCCTGATCTGGAGGTCGTATCTGGACCATCATTCTCCATCATAACTGATACAAATACCACTCAAGAAGTCGACTATCCAGTCCATTTCTGTTAAATCATGGTGGTTTTAACATACAGGAATTGGTGCTAAAGGAACACAATTTGTGGCCTCATACAGCCTACTACCAAAGAGAGTGGTTCCACAAACAAAACAATTCTTCCAGTTCGTGCACTTTTTCACGAGTCGTGAAGAAACAGAGCGATGTAAAAGTAAGGAGCCTGTGAAAAGAGAGGTTGAAAGAAGGAGCTAAGAAAGTTGAGTTCTTACAGGTCATTTGCATATTGTAATGCAGTAGAAAAGGCTTAAATAAGGATGAAAACAAGACAGAATGGGAAGGAAACACATTTGCTAGAAACAGGAAAACATCTTTCAAATTGCTGAAATCATGCATGTTCTAATTAATATAACAAAGGGGTTGATAAAAATTCAGGCATATCAAGTGAAAAGAAAACCAGTGTAGACTAAACCAGAATTTGAAGGTAATAGTAAGAAGATAAAATGAAAACTAGTACTAAATCCTTCACACACATCAGAAGAAAGCCACAGACTTTAAGTAGGGACAGCTGATCATCAGGATATAATACTACATAAATTATTTGCCTTGACATTCACTGTGGAAGTAAGAGAAATTCCGCTTCTGTAACCTTCTTTTAGTGGACTCTACAAAGAGCCTCTCTGAAACTGAAGTGGTTGCAGGAGGGACATGGAACAAAATAACAAAACAAACACTAAAACTTCAACAGACCTGGATCATGTGCCCCCAAGAGCTCTAAGAGATCTCAAGGATGAAACAGCTAAATTACTAACAGCACCATCTAACTTCTGTTTTAAGGTTCCCATGGTGCCTGAGGACTGGAGTGTAGCATCTGTGGTATCACAGATGTGATTTTTTTTTAAAAGCTCCTTTGGGATCAAGAAACCTCTAAGTCTGACTTCTTTACTGAGGAAATTACTACAAGTACAAACCAAGTGTAGGATTAGTGGATATCTTGAGAAATACGACCTGCCGGGGAAAAGCTAGTGTGGTTTCAGTAAGGCGAATATTTACCAAGTCTTTGATCAATATTCACACATACCAGAACGACACTTCTCATTTGCATTTATCCTAAAAAAAACACAGTAGAAGAAAATAGACATAAACAAAATAAATTTGAACCCCTTTTTGTTATCTAAGAGTTAAGAAAAAAATTCCCCATAAAATATGGTATACCTTTTATATATTTGTATATATTAATAGAATAATATTTTTCAAAGCTTTTAGAAAAGTAAAGCTTCCAGTCATAGGGAAAATAATAGATCAGATTATTTTCTGTCCCAGGATATACTCTCATGAAGTTCAACAAGGGGAAGTGCAAAGTCCTTCACCTGGGATAGAACAGCCCCAGGCACCAGGAGATGCTGGGGGCCATCCTGCTGAGAAGCAGCTTTGCAGAAAAGTCCCTGGGGCTGGACACCCGGTTGACCATGAGCCAGTAATGTGTCCTTGCTGGAAAGAAGGCCATCCTCGGCTGCATTAGCCAAAGTGTTGCCAGCAGTTTAGAGGAGGTGATCCTTTCCCTCTGCTCAGCACAGGTGAGGTCCCTCTCTAGAGTGCTGTGTCCAGTCTGGGCTCCTCGGTGTGTGACACATACTAACATAGTCCAGCAAAGGGCCACAAAGGTAATTAAGGGTCTCAAGCACCTTGTATGTGAGGAAAGGCTGAGAAAGCAGGGACCCTTCAGCCTGGGTAGGAGAAGGCTCAAGGAGATCTCACGGATTTGTGCAAACACCTCAGGTGAGGGTGCAGAGAGGACAGAACCAAACTCTTTTCAGTGGTGACCAGTGACAGAGCCAGAGGCAGTGGGCACAACCTGAAACACAGGAGGATCCCTCTGAAAATCAGGAAACACTGCTTTACTGTGAGACTGAGCACTGGCACAGGTTTCTCAGAGAGGCTGTGGAGTCTCCATCCTTAGAGATATTCAAAACCCCTCTGGGCAACTGACTCTGGATGGCTGTGCTTGAGCAGGAGAGGTTGCACCAAATGGCCTTCAGAGGTCCATTCCCACCTCAGATGTTCTGTGATTCTGTGATATCCTTAATGCAAGAAGAAAATGAGAATGGAGAAGACACAGAGGGGTGATTACCTTCCCAGTCCGCAAACTTCTTCAGCACCGGATAAATTGGTATACCTTCATGGCCAGTCTACTTTTCAATCGTTATGAGAAACAACTCCACTCTGAAGTCTGCCAGGCCAGCTTTGGACTGGCATTGCTTTCTGTCTCCCTTTTCTTTCTCTGTTGATCATTCTCTTCTTTTCCTGGCCGTCGTAACCAGAGCTATCCTGGTTTCACTTGTGCTGAGAAACCTCAGTCTCAAGATGGGGCTGTGGGAAGAGCCTTTCCAGTTTTTGGGGGTAAGAAATTCCTCATGCTTTTCTCCATGTTTTTTCTTTCTGATTAAAACTTAAGAGTCTTGTTTCATTGAGGTCGCCTGAATCTATATGGGTTGGACAGGTCACGCATATTTTTTTCCGCTACCTCTCTATACCCTAGTGGTTTCCCATCAGAAAGGATTTGCAGGGGAAAATTGGCAGTGCATTACTTTAAAACATGGAAAGTTCATGCTATTACCCAACATTTGTACCAATCTAATTCCTCTCTGATCAATCTGCCATTATACACTTTTTACTTACTTACTTACATTCATTGTTCCTTCTTTTACACAGCCAAATTTTATGCTTATCTGACATTTTTAAATGAATTTACAGAGGAAATGCAGCTCTGGGTCGCAGCTTTTGGTGGGGTATTTTTCATTTTTATCCAGGAAATCCGATTTAAGCTGTGACAATGCCACCTCACAGTTTAATTACCTTGGCTTTAAGAATGCAGAATTACTATCCTGAGTTTCTGCTTTCCTGCATCATTCAGCTGGAACAAGCTGTTGTAGCTGTGGTGCCTCCAGTCTACAGCAGCCCTCCAGCTGAACTAGGCTGGCCAAGAGGAAATAACTTGAAAGAATTCATAACTAGAATCTGTTTGGCTGATAAATAAAACGTTTTGTTTCTAGTTTCTTTTGAGCTCTCTTTTCAGAAGCAGCCTTCTTCCAATTCTCTAACCATGATTTTAAACAACATTTCAGGCTTGAATCCTATTGTGTTATTCTTAACACCCTTGTGCCTCCCTGTGCATGGGCCGGGGATAGAGCTGGCTGTACTTTGTTGCCCAAACTCCTTTCTTCTTCATAGGTGTTACCTGGATCAAGCCCCAGCAATAAAAAGGAGCAGCAAAGATCTGACTCAGAACACAGCTGCCCTTCCAACTCAGCATAATCTGTGATTCTGTGATCAGACCCTGGGACCTGACAGATACATCAGGTGGGGAGCCATGCAGAGGGTTCTCGGATTGTGGGGGAGTAAAAAAAGAGGGGATTTTCACATAGAGTTTCTGAAGCCATTCTACAAGATTTGCCCTTTAGAAATAGTCAGATACTGAGGTGTATGGAGACCTGTGAAGATTTACTGATCCCTGTTCTGAAAGCTTGATAATACCATGACACTCACTGTTAAGATGCTTTCTTTATTTATTTTAGATTTTTTTTTTAATTTAGATTTTATTTATCTAATTGACTGGTCTCGTCAATTGATAAACACAAGCATTTTCTTTACAGTACTGTAAGTGCAAGGAATTTTATTTTTTATAAAATATCTTTGCACTCTCCAAAATGTGAGATTTTTAACCCAAATAAACTCTGTGCATGCCTAACAACAGCTGAATGCCACAGTTTAGAGAAGCCCTGTGCAAACACTTGTTTTGGCAAAGTTAGTTGCCTGCGCAGTCTGCAGGGAGTAGATTAAGTCCAGGTAATGAATAGACCAGTTCCCTGGGAGAGAAAGCAAGAAAGAATAAAGATTTTGCGTTAGGAGTTCTCATAAATTTATAGCAATAGTGTGTGTGAGAACATTTTTCTCAATGGGTAAGAGTACATTCAGAGAGACAATCTTGGCAAAGATTTTGGCTGCTGTGCTGAACTGACTAACTTCACCAGCTCACACTGAATATTACCATCTGTTATTTGCAGCAGTCAGCATGTTGCTGCTGACTCTGTATCACACATTTGTACCCAGCATACTTACCCAGGATTCACAAACACTGCAGGCTTTCTCTCAACTTTAGTAAATCAAATGTAGACAGTATCTTTGGCCCAATCCAGAAGGAGACCATTAATACACTGTTTTGATCAATGATACAATAACCTCATTTCCTTTATCTAATCCAGGTAAAGGGATATAGACACATTACACAAACAACTTCAGGAATAATTTAGTGCTGCTAAAGAAAGCATGCAGGATATTTGTTTTAAAACCAAGGTTTTAAGATTCTTTTTTGGCAATAATTTTATGTCCTTCTGAACGCTCACACTGTCAAAAGCCCGTGAAGTGCTGCATTTTATTAGCTCTGTTGATTATCACAGCACTGGAAATCTCAAAGGGAATAGCCTCTCTTAGTGCTTCTGTCACCCTGGAACGCGTGGGTGGTTTCTCCCTTACCTCTGTTTCTCATAAAACACAAGCTGCTAAAAGAGCTTTGTTTTGTCCTTCTGTTATCCTTCACCAGCATAATTTCATTTAACTGAAATTTCCTGTAGTGCTTGTTAAGCATTAAGGATCTTTATAAAACAATCATGCAGATTCCAAAGGGAATCCAAAGCCATCTCAAAATAATAAAAGTTCAAAACTTCTTTGCTCTGTGTCCAACGAGTGCTGTGCAATTATTTGCAAGTGAAAACTCCAGCCTGAAGAATAGAACCATAAAATGCAAAATCAGTAAGTGTAGGAACTACCAGAAAGTTGCAGATTAAAACCATCAACTAAATTAAAATTAGGAATTCTAATGCTCTTTTAATTAAAGGGACTCATTTGGTTAGAGGGTAAAGTGAACTGGATCATTATGTTTGATCACTAGAAGAGAGTTTACTGTAATGGGATTCAGTAACGGTTTTGCTGAAAGCAAGGAAAAGACACTTATAAATGATTCTCCAAAGTTACATTTGTATGATCCACTACTATACAATCCACTGTGTTTGCATAAGGATGTAAAGAGGCTTAGTTTTGTCCTATTATTGTTCTGCTACAAAGCAGTTACCAGTGGATTTACACAAAGAACTTCTGCTGCAGGCAACTTCAGTGACCTTGTCTAAGGAAAACAGGAAAGTTGGTTTATTTGCCTCATTGAGTATAAACTGTTAAATAGAAGCCATAGCACAAACTTGCAACATTAATTTTTAGAATATGACCATATCTGCATCAGATATGATCTGAACAGGACACTAACATGAAGAAAACGGGCAGGTTCAGTGCAGACGGACATGAGCAGGTATAAAGAGAGATATTCTGTTGTGCTAGTTAAAGTGATTTGTCTGCAGATATGTCTGCAGAACACAGCTAGACAGACAGATTTACGTATTTTAATACTGTTCATCTGAGAGAACTTATATTTGCAGACATCTGAAAAACCTTCAGTAGACC
The DNA here is from genome assembly GCA_013397725.1 of Rhagologus leucostigma. Classification (NCBI taxonomy): domain Eukaryota; kingdom Metazoa; phylum Chordata; class Aves; order Passeriformes; genus Rhagologus; species Rhagologus leucostigma. Next base: position 411,135 of record VZTD01001553.1, read on the forward strand.
CTTTAATGTGCTTGTTATGGTTAATCTCTTTTGCAGACCTCTGAAGTCTAGGTTCACTTATATCAACCAGGATAAATTTGACTACAAAAACTGTAGTTTTTGTACAACTACAAAATATTTTATAGAAATAAATAATTTATATTTTAATATAATATTTAATNTTCCAAAATCAGTCTTCTGCAAAACCCTTAGAATACATGAAGAATCACTGGTTCTAGAAATTTTACAGTAAATAAATATTATGTTAAACTTCACAGCAATAAATACTGTTTCTAGCACCAAAGGTTTAGACAATAGAGCATTTCCATTTTTTTTTGGTTTTAAGCAGTTTTTCCCTCTTATATTGAAGAATACTATTGAATTCTCAAACTGACAACACTTTGTAGCTCATTAGGTAACTATTCACTTTCATACCATTTATATCTTTTTTCTTTGAGGAAGAATTTAAGATTAACAGAGGACTTGGGGAAAAAAGTCTATCCTTCAGTTGCTATACTTACTCTACTGATGGCATTCTTATTCTTCTTAAATGACTCTATCCTCTATTTTAAACCTGGAATAACACTGGAAGGGATTAAGTAGGATCAGCCTGTTGAGACCAATATTGAGTACATAAATAATTACTCACTCCCTACTGCTTTTGTGAATTTCATGGTTGTCTTTCAGTTTTGCCCACTGTACAACCTCACCTAACAAAGCACAGTTGTCTGGTTGTTTTGCCAACAGGGAGCACCAGGACTTGACTTTCCCACCACTCACATATGAGACCAGGAGATAATTCAGCTGTTCGACAGCCACTGTGACTTCATACAGGCATAACCACTTTAAACTACTTTCCTTAACTACTTTCAGCACAATAGCACTTCATAAGAGAACTTTGAAATTTCGTTGGCCCCATGTTTTTGGCCCACACTTAGTCTCTTGTCTGCATGGCATGTCAAATTAGGATCCACAGGACATCACCACATCGCATCCAGAATGGCTTTGCCAAATTTCAGGGCATAAGTAGTACCAGTGACTCTTTTCCCTTTCCTAGGTTTTCCCCCTAGGTTTCAGGGTGTTGTTGTCACCATGGTCCAGATGTAGTGCATCTTCTGAGTGGTTATATCTGAGTTTTAGAGAGATTTGAAAACTTGAGGCTTGAAGTATATTGTTGTGTTGAAAATAAAACCCAGTCAGAGAGGTATGAGTCAGAAAAAAAGTAAGTTGCCTAAATAGTTATTGATACATTCCTTGAAAATAAATAGAAAATGTCAATAATGTTGTTGTCATAAATAAATTCTGAATGTTTTTCTTACTTACATTGCATATACATAGTGTGCACTAGATTTTTTCCTAGGATAACTAAACAGCAGGTTGGATTCCTCTACGTGTAAAGAAATACAACTTTTTTTATTTCTCAAGTCTGTAATTACACAAAACACAACACATCTGTACATAGTCACATGGAAAAGCTTATTCTGGACACTTACACTTATTACAAATAAAGCTTTATACTGTCATTACTTACTTGCAGAGATAAGGCTGTAACAGGGTTCTCATCTATCTGGCAATACCATTTCATGAGATTAAATATATTGGTTTGTGTTGCAGGTGTGTATCAGCAGCAATTACTAAAAGCGATGCTTTAACCAGAAGCTTAAAGAATTTCCTTGCAAAGCCAGAAAGAACATTAGCTTCATCAGCTTTACAAATCAACTTTTTGTTAAATTTTTATTCAGATTATACACAAATATATGGTATTTGTTTTTCCGCACTCTACTAGCATTCTATCTAATCACAGCAGAATCATAGAATCACAGAATGATTTGGGATGAAAGGGACCCTAAAGATCATCCAGTTCCAACCCTCTGCCATGGGCACAAACACCTTCCACTAGACCAGGTTGCTCAGAGCCCCATTCAGCTTGGCCTGGTCAGGTCAACAAGCATAAAGAACAAGGTTTATCGACTTTTAAGTAGGTCTTTTTAGTTATCCCAAGGGCAATGCTGACAACCTGTGGACTCTGTTTTAACACATTCTGTGCCTAATTTGGATTAGAGGTTTATTATTCTACCTTTCTCAATTCTGGAATAGGAAATTTATGGAGGAGCCTGATCAAAGAGCGTTTCCTTGATGAAATGTTGCATATGCATCCATTAGAAATTCTTCCAAATTTGTTTTTTAATCCTTATCTATACAATTTACCATGCTATTGCTGCACTCAGTATTGTCTTTGCACTTCTAAGCTTTCTCACACAATCAAAGCTCACCAACACAAATGTTCACATTGAGGCTTTTATTAAAAATAAAAGGGAATTATATAAAAATTGTTGAATTGTAAAATGGAACAAAGCTAGCGCACATTAGAAAAAAAAATCCCCAACAAAAAAAAATACCACTGAAAACCAATCTAGAATTTTCACCAGTACTTGAAACACATTTGGTTTTGTTTGACAGTTCAGCAGGGTCCATTCCTTATTTATGTCCTCTGGGTGTCTCTCTTTTAATTTTAATGACGCCGTACACAGCCCAGTTTTAGTCACAGATGGATGAGGATTTATTGTTAATGTGAAAGGTGTTTATTCTGAAGGTCTGCAGATTGTACTAGGTCTTTCTGTGAGCAACTCTTTTCTTGAGAGCTTATGATTAATATACAGAAAAGGATAATCATGTACAAATTAGGATGAATACCATAGCAATCAAAAAAGTACAGTAATTTGTCATGGATTTGGCAATATTACACATTTAAATTAATAGTCTGCATGGTAGAGAAACATGTTTTTCAAATTAAGCCTTTATGGGGTTCCAAGCAAACTAGAAGACAAAATACGAGTTCAAAATGTTATTATTATATTTTTCAGTAAGGAAATCACATTGCAAGAGGTCTGCTTAGTCACATAAATAGAAACACAGAAAAGAATTCAAGGTAAAAAAGGCCATGTGGCTCACATGAAACACAAACTGAACAGAGATAAACTGATATTCTTGACAGAAAAACAGAAGTGGGAAAGACCAAACCAGGATCTAGAAAATATATGATTCTCTACAAGACTTAGGAATCTATGCTTTCTCTTGCTTCTATAAGAGAGAAGTCTTAGGTGAAATACCACAGCGAAGGGATGAACTAGGTGATCAAAATTCCTTTTAGATCTGTTACCACTGCTATTGGTATTTTTTGAACATAGGAACTATTTTGTGTCCTACTGGAAAATCTGTCTGGCCAATGTCAGACAGTGAAAAAATCATACCATGCTTTCTGAAGTCTGTCTATGCTATACTAAATGTGGCAAAATATTTTTACATGTAGCACATGTCATGTTCAACAAGCCCTTGGGAACCAGGAGGCAGGCACTTAGTAATCAGATTTGTCAGTGGTGGTGCTCTGTCACTTTTAAGAACCATTCAAAAACTAAAATTGGATCAGTCAGTTGAGTCTAAGCTTAGATTTCTGGAAGCACATAGTTTATTTGTATCAAAGATAGTTTATTTTATAGGTGTTTACCCAAACCCACTTGTTTGATTAAAGATACGCCAACACATTTCTTATCATGCTAATTGAGTTGGTGAGAATTTAGTTCCCACCGTGCTTATACAGATTTGGCAATACTGGTGATTTTGGTCTCCTGAATAATTCTGTGCCTAAGGGTCATGGCAGTGCTGGTGTCTGCAGTGATTTTCCTGGCAGGGACTGTGTTCTCTTATTGCCTTATCTGTGCCTTGCAGCATTGCAGTTCTACCTTTTCTGCTTCCATCAGCAGTTGCCTGAGATTTCTCAGATATATTACCTAGTGCTTGTACTTTTATCTCCACTTAAGCTCTCATTGCTCAAAATATGTCTCTAAAAGATAAGACTATGGTAGACTGATTTGTTAGACTGATTTTTAGCTTCTTGCTTTTCTCTTTCTCATTGAAAATCTGTCTCAGTGCTTCTGTTTGTCTTTACGGTTCCTAACACATGTTGTACCTTCTTTGTTGTAACTTCATTGTCTGCTAACTTCATTGTGTGCAAACTTCAAATTCTGCATGATTACTTTTTAGTGTATTTTAGGTCTAATAATAATACCAAGTGAACTTTTTAAAAATGCAAAATACTGGAATAATATATGAAACAAACAAGAAATTTTTCATATTCTGTCTTTTTCAATGCAAATCTCACACTGTACTTAGATTTACTGAAGAGAATTCTCTCTCTGGAAGTTATGTACTGCCACAGGAAATCTTCTGAGATAATTTTTAAACTGATAATTATTATTATAGTGTGTGCATCACTCAGACTCGTTTGTCTTTGCAAATACAATCAGCAACTAACTCAAGATGTGAGTTCTTCTATTTTCTCGTTCATAAAGTTCTTTGCTTTCACCTTTTATCACCATTTGCCTTTATTCTGGTGATTGGAGGAAATTGTTTTTTGCTGAAAAAGGGTCACCAGAATAAATTATATTTTAGAATTTAGAAAAACAATATGTAGAATAAAATCTCTTCACAATGAACATGGTTCTTTGGCACTTACAGTAAACTCAGTTTTAACTCTCTTACCAGAATAGAAGGTTAACAGCTTAAGAGCAGGAATGTAACTGCATCTTCTGTTTAGAAAGTGACACTACTAAAAATGTATATTTGAGTAGTTACATGATATCTTAATGCTTTTACACCTGGAACACGTAACAAATTTCATTTTAAGTTTCCTTGTTTTCTCCATAGTAAAAAGATAATTTCCTCAGAATCAAATTGCATTGTACTTTTGTATTCATTTTAAATCACATAACTCTGCAACTAATATTTGCTTCATTTTGTATTACACTCTCAATCACACTGCACTGTTTCTTCAGTATTAATCGCAAGAATGAATGTCTTGAAAATTTTATCTTTTGCCCATCTGAGTAAATGCAGGGTGATCTTGTGGCTCATTTCCTGACCCGTCTAAAGGAAATTTTGTCAATTTAGAAATCTTTGTTTCAGGTGGGAAAAATTGCCGCTTTGGGTGTACTTTTCTCATCACTGACTTGGAGAAATAAAAAACATGGATAACTGCCTTAAAACTGGTATGCTGGTTTAGAGTGCCAAAATAAGATAGCATAAATCCTAGTATGTCTTACCTGGAGAACACAAGTAGCATTGCATAGATTTTGTTTTCAAATGATGGTTTCCTATTTCTGCTGATTCCATGGGCTTAAAGTTAAACAAGCTTCCTTTTAACAGCACTTCACTGAGTGTAATCACGCTCTGTAAACAAATCCAGCTTAATCTTTTCTCTTTTGCAAAGCAGAATATGGGAAACAACTTTGGCAAAAAGATTGCCATTTTTCAACTTATTGTAAATATGTTCTCTATTGGAAGAGTCATACAATTACCTAATACAACATTAATAATGTTGTGTTCCATTACAAACATTATATATAACGTGTTTCAGGACTTCGTTACCTCTACCCCTATCTGAGACAGATTGTACTTTTAATATACACCCATGTTCAGCACTGGTCTGGGTGTCTGTGCAGCTTCAGCTCCAATATTTAATAAAGTGTGTGCATTTCTGTTAGCATGTTTTCTCTCACAGAATATTCCTTTGCTTCAAAGAAGGTAGCTATCCCAAGTGATTTATTGTTTAATGCTATAAATATCACACGGACCCTCTATTTATGTTTCTATTTGATTTTTATCTGTATTTTTAAACAATTTTTAAAAGCCCTATTCTAAATATAAGTGGTGTATTTGTTTCAAGGACCGAAGTCACAGAAATTTTGTTTATACTACACAAGAAAGCATGCTCCACAGAAAATATGCATTCCTGCTTCCATGACCATATGGATCCTGACTGTGTTTCCATCCTCCCTTCATTGGAAAGAGTAGGGTCTCATCCTGCCCAAATTCTGCCATCCAAACATTCAGGCAGGGTATCATAGGACCTCAGAGACACTCTCAGATATGCTTATGTTATAGATAAAATGTAAACAAAATCCCATGTACCAAATGGCTGCAAGCAAACATCAACTAAATGTTTTGGGTGGCCAGAAATAGCTGCAATCTACAGAAAGTTTAGCACTAAGAATTACATTCTTTTTAGCTCTGGAGCAGAAAACCAAACAACTTGCAACTGTAGAATTTTTCTTCTTCCTTTAGCTCTGTTTAGCTCCATTTGGCTGGACCTAGCCCCATCACAGATCATGAAAAAGTATTTTGAAATATATCCAACATTGTTTTACTGAAAGAGGATCTGTCATTTCCTCACTGAAGAGGTGAAATATTTACCTGATTAAACTATTATGCTATGTGCACTGTAATTACTTAAATGAATGCAATGACTTTAAAAGCACCAAATCAGCTTGACTAAACTAATTAAAAGAATATAAAGATTTGACCTATGAAAATCAGGAAGATATTTTTCCCCATACCCTTAGGTAGAGTGTTAAGAAAGGAAATGTCTTGAAAGTTCAAATAAGACCTAAAATTTAACATGTTCAACAAACTCTGAACAGTAAGAAAATCTATCTCCAGCATACAAACTTAGTAACACTGAGGAACCAGGCTAGTTAGAATTTGTTATGGACAACAATCAATTTATTACCAGAAACCAGACATTTCTTGTAAAATGTTATTACCATTAGAATATCAGTGCTTTTCATATGGCCACTTTCTGAAACTTGTGAAGCTTTCTGTTTGCACTCATGTTGGGAGGAAATTAGTTGATGCTTACCTGTTTTTCAATGCATTTTAAAAACTACATGCCAAAATCCCTTTTACAATTCTGTGGAGAGGAACACTGACAACCAATTTCCAAAATGACTGAAACTGTAAACACAGAAAAACAGGAAAAGGAAATCGAAACTCTCTGGTTTGTAATCTAATAAAAGATGAACCTTAGCTGAAATCTTCTGCAATCAACACCAGTTTATCAAAGAATTGAGTATTCAACTGAGTCATATGGGCACAAAGCTCTTGGAAATCCATCCTAAAATGGTTTCTTGTGATTTCTGGAAATTTTTCATCCTGGCAGTTTAAAATTAATGCATATCTATACATTTTAGTCTCAGATATCAGACTGGCAATTCATTAGTTAGGAATGTCTACTTTTTTTATAGAAAACTTGTAGCTTGTAAAATCTTGTTAAAGCTATCTTTCTGTTACCACTTCTGTGATGGAAAGGTGCTGAGTTTTATATAATTTTCCTTAAATAGTCTACAAATCTAACCTATTTTTTGCATGTAGATTTTACATGGAATAGCTTTATATTGGCAAGAGTGAAAAGGCATCTACATGATGGACAGCAATGTAACTCTATTATTCAAAGCATCTCTGTGGGAAATTCCTAGCACATGCTTTTCTTCCTGACACAGTTGTTTTTTAACAGCTGTGATCACTGGCTTGATTATCTTGTTTGTTATCCATGTCTGAAGGATACATCAAACAGAAGTGATTTTGTGAACAAATCTACTTCCCAAAGTGCCTGTGCCTCCTCCTGCATGTTTGCAGAAAAATCAGAGCTTTTTCAGTTGAACATCTGTCTGCAAGAAAAGTTTTGAAAACACCCTGCCACGTCAGATGGCTTTCTTCGTAAAAATGCCACTGCTGTTCCACAAATGATTACACTCCTTTTCTTCTCAGGACTCAGCCTCCCTTTCAAATGTTGCTAGGATATAAAGTGCTTGATCAAATTTAAAGCAGGACAGCTTAGGATCACCACTTGTTAATACATCAGCAAATTCCTTTCAGGAATGTGCTGTTCAGCATATTGTACTCTGGGATCAATTGGTTCCTGTAAATGAGGTCATGAATCACTTAATCAGGATACAGTCCTGGAAAACACTCCAGTGGTTTGGAAGTCTCGACATTCTGTGTTTTCCATGTGCCTGGGTTTGCTAATGCCATATTCAAATTTAATTGCTACAGACAGATACAGCTGTAAGATTCCACATGACAGTATGCTTTTTTACAGCAGCCATAAGTAATTGCTCTAAGGTGGTAAAGAGAGGTACAAACCAGAGTCACACACACACTAATTAGTTCTGGGTTCTGGAGATAAAAATACCTACCCTATATGAAGCAACAGCTTATGTCATAGGTTTCTCAAAAAAACCATCAACTATGCCTTTAAACACATTAGTTGTTTTTCTACCTTCTCATCCTCTACCAACAAGTGATTCCTCTGTTATGATCTTTCTAGCTATCAAAAGTTAGAACAAACACAGCATTGGGCTAAATCTGATCCTTTTGGTCAGACAACAGATCCAGGAAAAATAAAACCAAAAAGAGCTAAGCATCTATATTGGACTTAACAGAGTTAAGCCTTGGTTTGGCAGTAAACTGTAGGACATCTCCTTCCTGGTCTACTGCCCTAATTCCACATTTGAAAGTTGAATTCAATGCCGAAACTACTATGAATTTCAGATGTCCTGTAACTAAAACAAACTGTCACATTTAAACCAAATTGGTAATTATAACTGAAGGATTAAATTAAGCAACAGAAAAATAGCAAAGTGTTGGGAGTTAAAAGCTCCATTCACACTGATCTAAGGAAAAAGAAATGTCATGTTCAGAATCTGTTTCCCTATCAGACTTTGCCAGGTAAAGTTCTTATAATTGTTTTCATGATAGAGAGAGTATGATTCCTTCATTTTTCACCAAAAATAATCAAAATCCCCTATGATTGTTCTGATTCATTTCTATTAGAGGAAATCAGCTGAGACTGCTTTAAGAATGGGCAGGATAGTGCTGGACAAGCCTGTGTCTCCTCGTCAGACTGAAAGGACTAAGCTCTTCATTTGTGCTGTTCATAGTAGATCATGGGAATATCTCCAACCCTCAGCAGATTCATTCACAGTGAATCTGTAAATATGAAGTGTCTCCTTGTGAAAAAAATACTCTCTCGCCTACATTATCTGTATGCCAGATTCCCTTTGGAGTAGGCTGCTAGAAGTCTTGTTGGTAATTTTTTGGCATTATGTTCTCCTAAAGCAATTCCCTGAGTGCTAGCGTGCTCACTCCGGTGTGCTTGCTCAAGTGTGAATAGATCTTCAGTTTAGCTTTCTGTTCCTGAGATAGGAGACACTACATTCCTGCGAGAATGTACTTATCAGTCTTCTGTACTTGACATTATCTGCACAAGGGTCAATAGAGGCCGTAAAATACCTTGCGCCTCTGGACAATCCTGTCACCAGCTGTAGAGTGAGCCTGTCCTCACTGTTTTTTCCTGCTGTAGCTCTTCAAAGGTTTCTGGACAAAGACAGCTAAGGTGCACATCCAGTAACACTGCCTGCAGCCTTCTCACCAGCAGGTGTTCATCACAACCACACATTCTCCATGGGAATAAAGCATATTGAAAATCACCTTCATAAAGGAAACTGCCATTTTCTCACCAAGCTATTAACACAAAAAATACATAATTTTATTTATTTTTCCCAAATAGTTGGAAACATATTCCTTAGCAGAAACTTGGATTAGACTTTTATCTCACTGGCCTAAATCTATACTGATTCTATTAGCTGCCCTGGTCTTACTTTTATGTATTTGAAAGAAGAACTGGGCCCTTGATATATTAAGACAGCCTTGAAACAGCTTTCAGACTCTAATTAGGAATCCACTGAAAGGGAAAAAGTGTTTGTTATGATAAATACTGACAGAAATGTAGTTACACAAGCCAAGCACTCCTGGTGTAATAACACTACCCACCTGTAACTCAGCCAAACAGAAGGCTAATGCCAGACAGGGAAACAAAGGGGGATCAGGAGGCCCAGACAGAACAGGAACCGAAAGGCCGTTTGTCAAGCAGTGGCCTTTTCCTTCGCCAAATATTGGCTAGGAAAAATCCTTATATGTAATGGGTCCATAAAACAATTAGGGGTGAAAGACTGAATGATCTAGCTCAGCTTCATAGATCAGCTTCCCCACAGAATATTTCCTCCCTGCAGTTTCACCTCTGACTGGAAAAACAAGACCTAAGGATTTATGCCTTAACTTTGAAGTCTCATTCCTCACCTCAGATATTCACAATTACCAGAAGTTTCAAAGGAACGTGAAAGAAGTTCAGTAGTAAGTTGTTCTAGGAATAATCCCACAAAAGTTTATTTCTGCTTTTTCAGTGCAATTTATTCTTCAATATGCAGTTTATATTTGATTTAGATTAGGCTTGATTTTAGCTAATTTCTTCAGAGGCACGGTATATTGCAATAATGTCTTTTATATCAAGCCTCCCTTCCCCCCCAGTCAATTCGACCTAATTAGGCAATGTAAAGAGATGTGATGGAAGCATGAAAATTTTAAAAACAGTTACATTCGTAAAAGTTTCACAAAAACTCTCGCAGGACTAGAGAAGAGAAACCCAGTTAGGAGTCTTTTTGTGTAGAAGTTAACTCATTATACTTTGTGTTTTGCCTGTTGATGTGCCAGATGGTGCGTAAGCTGCTTGCCAAGCTATGGCACATACCTCACAGACCACGATGGAGTAAAGAGGGCAGCTAGAACTGCTGAGGAATTCTGAGAACTCTCAGAAAAGATGCAGAAGAATGGATCTGAAGGTATCGAGGCAAATTTCTGAGACTAAGGTACACGTACAAAGAACACGAACTGGTGGGAAAGAAAGCTGAATAGTTTGACTTTCTGTCATAAGAAGGCACAGGGTAATAAGCCATAGGAAAAGATCAATGCTCTGCTTCCAGTTCTGCCACAGCTCTGCTGGGTGTATTACCAGGTCAGTCAGCTAATCAGTCAGTGCACCAGATTCCCATAAAATAGGGATAAAATGCTTACTTTACAGGTCATAGAGAAGTCATTCACTTTTGCTAAAGAAAGGCTTTGCAGCATCTGAAAAATCTATAGAAGTGCAAAGTGTACGTGAATGAAACACAGAAGTGAACTTAGGCAGACATTATGTCATCCATTTAATGTAATGAATTGACACTAGAGTTGGTCCAAATTCATTTCTTATCAAAATTCATTCAGTGAAAATCTCCATATTAAACCATCAAGCATCGGGCATTTCCTTTTGTAGTGTGCCTTCTTGTTCTTTGATTGTGGAACCTTGCCAATCATCTGCTCTGACAAATAGGCCCTTGAGACAACCACCTGACACTGAGTCCAGCACTGGCTTCTGAGAAAGACCCTTCAACCATCCTTCTCAGGGTCTTCATGCAGTTTTGAGTATTTCTGCTTTACACACATGGCATTCACAAATCTCTAGCACCTTTTTTTTCTTAAATCTAAAACCAACCACCATCCTGAAAGTAAAAGGTATCTTTCCCTTCCTTAAGGGAACCTTCGGGCGTACAGCAACTATATTCAAGACACATCAGATGTCGTCATCTGGGCCTCTCCTATTGTGAAATCTGGTCTATTTGCTTCCACTCTCCTCCTGTCCAAAGTTTTCCATGTCTGCATGAGGCTTACCTCTTGTGAAACCTTATTTAAATCTGTGCTTTACCTTTTGGCTTCTGTGCACCATGTTTGGCATCCTCAGTAGCCACGACAGACCAGCTGGCCACTCTGGTTTCTGTGGGAGAGATCCACCTGATTTTCAGGATATTGTAACCAATTAAAATGTGATATCTTATTATTATATCCGACGTGGAAACAAAGCAAGATATTTTTTCAGAAGCAAGTTCTACATATGGATATAGAGGTACTTAGGTGACAAGAGATGTCAGAGAAGCAAGTGCAGGTTAAAATAATGAATTCAACCTGCAGTTGAAAGTCCTCTCATTAAGTTCACCAAAATACTGTACTTGACTCTGTTTTCCTGCACAGCTCACTACATTTCTGATCAGATCAAACAGACATATCATCATTCATGTTTGGCAAAAAAGCTTTTAGGTTTGAAATACTTATCATAAGAATATTAATAAAAAAGTTCTGACAACTGGGGTAAAGAGAATGAGGATTATGCTACATCCTTGTAGGCTCACCAAGGATCTTTAGTATGGTAGCCACTGACAACTGTTGGCATGTGGTGTGGGGTGTAATTGAAGCTTTGTTAATAATTAGAGTAGTTTTACTGGAGTGCTTCCCTGCAGATTCTTGAGATTTTGTGGGGGTCATTCTTCATACTATTACAACTACCATAAATACCTTTACTTGTCTTTCTAACTTTCAAATTAGCAGCTGCTATTCCCTTTCTAAAATGACCTTGTCCACTCCAGAGATGCCAATACTTAAAATAGCAATATGGGTTAAAGAATTGAAATGGTTTACATTTGAATTTTTCCCTCTCAGTGACAAGGGTTTCTCATCTAGCAGATTTGGTTTTGCTTTGGCTTTTGGTCCTTTCGTCACATTTGGAATAGGTTGTCATTCTGTTACCTCATTCACCAAAATTTGGTAAAAAGCTATATTTGATGGAGATACATTCAGAAAACTACTCTTAAAACCAACAAAGATCATTTCATGCAAGTTAGCAATGTAAATCACTTTTAGTCCCAAAGCAACCTGACTCAATTCTTTCAGAATGGTCTGACAATTATAAGATAAGATTAATTACAGTAGAAAAGAATAAAGGCTGCAAAGGCTTGTCATTACTAATTTTTTTATAGGATGGGTAAGCAAAGTTCAAAATATGGATCCTGTTCAATACCAGATCTGTTAGTACGGGATAGTAATACCGTTACATCAATTTATATTTTCATTATAGGCACTATATATACCTGGCTTAATTTTATAGGTTATTCATGTCACAACTTTTGTTGAGTTTGACACTGTTTGATTGATCTCTCCTACACTGAGAGCCATCTGCTCACACTGTTATCAGCAGCAGGGCAGCAGAAATTGACCATTTGTTACTATTACAAATGGAAAACATTACGCTTTCATGATGTCCTTAAACCATACACATCTACTTCTGTCCTCTATAAAACGTAGCATATTGAACTTCAGTATTCATTATGTTCAGATCAACTATTTTCTGATTTTATTAGAAGCTCAGCTTTCTTTTTAGCCCAGGGATGTTGAAAAGTATATTAAGCTTAATACTTCATGCTAAACTAGGTTATGCAATGCTTTCACATGTAAAGTAGGTGAACAGATGGATTTCTGCTCTTGCGATCTGAACTAGATTAAATTAGAACTAGATTTAACTAGGTTAAATTCTGTGGTTTTAATAAGGTCATTTAGAACAAGAAAAAAAATTATATAAAGGAATAGTGAATTCCATCACAAAAAAATGTAATGAGCATCAAGTTTCATTTGAAGAAAAATAATTAAAACTTTTTAGCAATAATTGAATTTATTTTTCTAAGTAGTAATAAGAAAAGTTTAAGAACATACTCTGTGCTCGATAAGCTATCGTCTGATGTCGGAATTTTCTGTTACAAGATTAATTTCTTCCATTCACATCTCATATCCTGTATGACAGAGGATTAGCAGCTGCTCATAAACAGATGCTTGTATTTATCACAGGTATTTCGGCCCACAGCCAGCAGTAGCCAGACAGGTGTTTTGTCAAAAACCCACGTCTGCATCACAGGAAGAGGCTGGTGTCTAATGACTGCCTAATAGCTGCTCCTCTCAGACAAAATCAGTATTAGAGCCACATCTGCTACTCCGCTTGTGTCCCAGTAGTTGCATTTGAAAATCAACTAACTTTCTAAGCTAATACACTTTTTCTTGATCAAATTCTTCAGGATTTTTTTGTGCATCATGTAGCTGATTTGTCACATTGCATGATGCATGAACTAAGTTATTCTGGCTAAACTCAGCTAAATGAGAACAGCATTTAAATAGTTAAGTAAATTTATATTTCATTAAATAGAGGTCAAAACATATTTCTTCATTCTTGTTGTTCTGAATATGGATTTTGGTAGGAAGAATAATAAACATTGGCAGTCCATAAATAGTGATTTTTATTGTCCAAAGGCTTAAAGAATAATATTTCACACCACAGCAAGCAATGAACAAGCAGACAAGGACAGAATACATTCCTTAACAAAGAAAAATGCTTTGGCCCATGGCCAAATGTTTTTCCCACCATTTTGCTCTTTAAATGTAGTCAGAAAATCTTCCAAAACCAATGCTACTATTCTCAAAATTTCTTTAGATATGCAACAGGGGTGCATAAACTAAGAACTTCAGATTAAAAAGTATTTTTTTAAGATTATTTCTCCAAGAAACAAATTCTAACTCACTCAAACTCTATGACTAAATCTGATAAGATTGATGGGAACTTAAGACACTCACAGCAAAACATGCGGGAAAGAGCAAAGTAGACAAGAATGTTCCCTCTTCTAAGGTAAAAACAGTTGACAAAAAAAAATGAGTAATGCTGAAATACCTCCTAGGAACAGAGTGAACTGTTTTGGTTGACTTCGAAAAGAGTTTAGCAAAAAAAACCCAAAATCCTTAAAAGGAACTTTTTATCTCAGTTACAGACTTTTCCAGTGGTGTTTTGGGGGATTTCTCTGTGGCAAGTAAATTCTGCTTTCATTGGGATGTTTGAAAACATCATCAAGAAGAGGAACCACACAAAATCCCTGGAGAAGAAGTATAATTTTGTGATAATTTTGGATAATATTTTTTGATTTTATGGGGAGATAAAGGGAGTATCCCAGGTTGGAAGAGTAGAAAAAAAAGAAAGCTCTTAGGAAGAAGAGGAGAGATCATCTTTGCTTTGTAATGCTTCAACTCAGTTCTTAAACCAGAATTATTTTGATTGGAAAAGTGAGATGAAAAATCTCTGGTATGCCACGATTCATTTGCTCTTGCTTATAAAAGAACTATCTAGGAACAGCTTAATTTTTTTTTTTGGCTTGCTATTTTTACAATGACCTTGAAAATCGGAGGTTTAAAAGGTGTTTTAAAGAAAATATAGCTAGGAAAACATTTTTTTTTGCCAGTCTTTCACACCTTTGCAGTCTTTTTGACCTAACCAAGAAAAGGCTAAGCGAGTCAAATTTTTATCACAGTATGTTTATCTTTAAACAGGATCTGAATGATAACCTTTTTTAGACAATCAGATTTGAGGGATTCTAATCAAATTTTTTAAGCTATTTCAAATATTCAAGAGGATTCCATAACTTTATTTACTTCACACTTTCTTGCATTTTTTTAATGTTTAGCCTCTTACTATTTTAAGTGGCCTGTATAAAAATCTATTCCAGTGTCAGTAAACAAAGGCAATCCCAATTATCTGAATTCTCCCCTTCAAAGAAAAAAAAGAAAAATTCTTTTTTTTCCGTGACTTGTTCTGCCTGTGTCTGGCAGCCTTTCTTGGAAGTTATATCTGCTAGTCTTTGCTGGACTTGAAGTGGTAGGATAAGGTGGTGGGTTTTACTGCATAAGCAGAACCCATTGTGTTATGAATCTACGGTAACACTGTTCTTATCAAACAAGAAAAAATAAGTTGAATTGCGGTGCCAAGTACCTAATGTGCTGACACTATTTTCTCTTTTATCAAATTTCATGTAAGAAGGAATGGGGTTTGGATAGATCCTAGTAATGTATGTCACTTCTGTGTTCTGGAAGAGAGTAATCAAATCTGTAAGTGTTCTAGAGACTGATACACCTTCTCATCATCAAGCTTGTTATCTACATGAATGCATGACAGTATGGAGAAGGCCAGAAACAGCAAGCTATAACACATGAAATCAATTGCATATCATTCCATATGTGTCTCAAGTATCCCCACATGCTTTAATATTTTTTAGGTTTGTGGCTTTATTTCTCATGCCAGTTTCAACTGAGTTCTGAAAACCTCATGAATCTGCACTAAGGAACAAGTGCTTTCTGATAATGACAGGATTTAAAATACTGTATCAGTGATGCATCAGTCGAAAGCCTGTTCAGTTCCATGAACTGCAGATGCACAGACCAGGGCCTCTGAACTGCTCATTTCTTTCCATCCTTTTCAAGATTGCCTGGAGCCCCTGGAAGAGAGTAGCAAGGAAAAAGCATTCCTACATACTGAAGAACTTGATCAGTGAAAAAATCTTTGACAATTGGATGGGAACACTCTGTGCTAATAAATACGAGACTAGGTAGGATGTAAAAGCAAACTACAGTCCATCCCACAGACCCTGTGCACATTCAGGTTAAGTGTGAAAAAATTATGAGAGAATAGGTGCCCATTTTCTGCAGTTGCCTTTCAGAGTTAGATTTCGCATAGCATTTTGCCAATTCACATGATACCACCTTAGCTCCACAGTAGTTCATTACAATGTATAATCATGAGCTGTGAACTCCTGCAGCCTGTTTTTGGTATGTGATACAGTACTGAATCAGAAACAATAGCTCACAAGACTAAACAAAGTGGAATTATATAGACAAATGAAAGTAATTGTGAGACCATAGTAAACCAAGAATATTAATAGAAGCATAAAAAAAAAATTATCAGCATACCTGCCAAGAATTACATGCTGAACTTTTATCATTTTGCTTCAGCAAGGTATTTGGCACAGGAATGCTTAATGATAATCAGTGTTGGTTTCTGGTTTATGTTTAACCTCTGAATGTGCTAACCAGGAATGTAGGGAATCATTCTGATTTTGAAATACAACTGAGTAGTTATGTGGGAGGGGCCGTACAGGGTTGTGGTCATAAGGAAGAAAAATGATAGGGAGTATATTTTGCTGTGGAACTTTCCTTTAATGCCATCCTGGAATATTATTCATCTGTACCATCACAAGCAAACCTAAAAACTGCCAAGAATGCTCAGGCAAGAGATTCCTAACAGCAACAGAGAATACTGTATATGATGGGCACAGTTTTAATTCTTCCAGGCTCAGCTTAGTTCTATTCCCTTCTGCAGAAATGCTGTACACTGGGATTGTCCTTCTGGCACTGTCAGATTGGTTGTGCAGGGCATCATTCAAATGCTGCCATTGAGTCACTCTGTCACTGCAGGACAGGACTAAAATCTCCCTTAGTCTTTATGTTTTAATAGATGCATACTCTTGTTTTATTTCATTCCTTTTACAAACCACAGGTTTCTCTAACTGAATAAAATTACATGAATAGCCACTGTTTACATGCTTTTTCTGCTCACTGAAAGTCAGCTGTCATGTAAGAAGGTTTCAAATGAATAATGCATTTGGAAGTAGCAAATTCTTCAGCTTTGCAAAACCAGCAGGGCTCCAAAATGTATAAAAGCTTTAGTTTGCTAAGATTCAACCTGGAAGGCTGAAAAAAAAAGAAGGAAGATTCAAGAACAAGGTTAATTTCAGGACTTTTCAGTAATTCCCCATTTATTTACCAGAAAACCCTAAAAAGTTCCTCTTCAGAGCTGTTATGAGAGGTAGTTTGGTGGAAGATTTAAAGAGTGAAGGACTATTATTTCTTTTCATTGTCTATGTTATGATTGACACAGGAATGTGATATTAGACTCCTAGCACATCTCTTTTAGCCAAAACATTCTTGTGCAACCCTCTGTGTTGTTTATATTTAAAATGGCATTTCAGCTTCCAGGACATCCTAATTTTGTATCTACACCAGAGAAAGACCTCATGGTCAAGCTACTTACCAGTGCATTCTGATAATATTGTTTCTAAAATCAGATGACACATTGTGAATACTGGTTTCAAGGACTGGTTAAAACCCTCAAGGTTACGCTCTCCTTGAATCTTTGAATTCCCAAATAGGAGGATTATTAAAAGAGCATGATCAAGGTTAGTGGCCCCTAAAATTAGACCTCACAGCTGTGTTTTGACTTCTCTCCCTGTGTATGAACACAAAGATCATTGGTGCCTTTGGACTTCTTCACAAGAGAACAACCTCTCTTTCTTCCCAGACTACCACACCATTCATTAGAATGCAGGAACCTCAAGGTACAGTATTTGTATTTTACATATATTCCTGTATCAGTTCATGTTGCATACTAACTGATAACACAGACATGTAAGGAATTCCCTTAGAAAGCTTTCTGGAGGCAGGTAACTCAAACAGTCCCCTAATTTTAGATTTAGTCAACGTTTTCCCAGTTTAATTTATATTAGATACCACTGTAAAAGAGCAACACATCTTATTGATTAGCTCTGAAAACCTAAAGAGATGAGTCATTCTTATCCTTGCTTACTTTTAATTTGAGCACTTACATATCACTCTTCTGCTTTTACAGCAGTTTCACTTTCTAGAAGGACATAAGGCTTGCTCTGAATTACAGTGACTTCTAATGACCCCAAGGTTATCCAGAAACTGAGGGACTGCTGCGCTGCATTTGCTCCTTGCATCTGTGGTGCCCTCTCCAAGCCAAAATCCTGTATTTGGTGGTGGAGGCTGGTGACCTAGGTGTGGGCTCAGGTAGCATTTTCTCAGCAAAGGGGGACAGCACGCCCTCCACAGAGAGCTGAGCACCTGCCCTGGTGGCAGTGTCTAGTTGAACCACTTGACACACTGATATCCACAGGGGCACTGAGATCAGTAAAAGTGAGTTAAAAATTTCAATTTTAAGTAAATAAATTCAACAAATGCAACATTTTATAAACTTGTGGGAAGATGACAACCAAGTGATAGAGTTTTTACTTCCACAAAGTGAATAGACACTTTGTTCACCATATGCTTATCTGAAACTGAGGCAGCTGAGACCACTGTTCAGCTTTGGAAATGCTCTCCTCTCAAGGATGGTTAGCTTGAAGTCTGCAGTAGAGAGCAATCTAGATCATGCCCCTGAAATCCCTGTAAGAGCTAAACCACTCTTGTTACCTTAATACTTTGCTACTTCACTTTTCCTAGAAGCCACCCAGCAACTGTCCCTAGATTCCTTTATTCTGTGCCAAAGTGAAATAATGTGGTGCAACAGGATTTACCAGGCTGATTATACCTCTATTTAAATGTTTGGAGAATTCAAATTTCAACTTCAGTATGTGCTTTCCCTTGGATACACTGGGCTTTACCGAGACCTTTGGACTGCAGAGGTTTTAAAGGTGTTTCAAAAACAGGAATCCTGTGTTCCAATCTGAGCATATATAAATATCTAGTTGGGGGTTGTTGTTTTCTTCCAAAGGTCGGTAACGTAAATAGTCATGTGAGAGAAGGAAGTGGTAAAAGGCACTAGACTGGAACTCCAGGCTGGGTTGAGCTCCTGGCTCTGTTTCAGTTTGTGACTGCAGGCAATTCTTATTGGTATAGTATTTCACTGCCTCAGCGGGCTGCTATTAATTAATGTCTCTGTCTGAGGTCTGTGTTAAGAGGGATGAGAGCAGAGAGTCCCCTGTGTGAAGCAGCAACAGGGATGCTTTCTGTGTCCAAGGCACCTCTTTCAAAGTTGACACGGGTTTCTCAGCACAGCTCTCCACAGGCAGTCCAGGCAGTTACCTGCTTCCTGGGGCTGAGCTTCACTTCTTCTGTGCTCACTGCAGCTACAAAATTATCATTTCAGACTATGAGAATCAGTTACAGGACTATGAAAATCAGTCATGGGGGGAAACAAAAAGACCTCATAGTTCAAGAATGAGGAGATGGGTTTTCTTTCTCCAGAACATACGAATTTAATTTCAGAGAGAAATGAATCTCAGACTGCGAGCACATGAAGAAACATACGAGGAGTCAGAACAAAGAGCCTCTTAAATGATAATCAGTCATTCTATCAACCCATGACTGTAGCAAAATGTTTTCATTGTAAAACAGTTGTCTGACACATGCTTGTAAACCTGCCAAAAAGGAAATCTCACCTAAACAAAACAGAAAAAAGTGGGGGTCCGGTTCAAGATACCCCTGATTTTTCATAACTTTTGTTTAGTTCATGCAAATGCCTAGACAGTACTATTAAAGTAAACAAGAGCACCACTAAAATCCCTCTGTTTAAACAGAAATGGTTACACCACTGACGCCACCAGTCCCAGAGACCACTGCAAACCCATTCCGTCTGTAGCTTGGCACAGCAGAGGAGGGAACAGGGTTGCTGCAAGCCCTCAAATGGGGATCCTGATGAGGGGTTCCCTCTCCTTGGGCACTGCTGCTTAAGTTGGGCTCATTAGCCATGATTTTCAGGGCTGCAAAAGTGTCTGGTTAACTCAGTGCTAGAGGAGGCCCAGAGCCTTATCGTGGGTGTGGAAGCTATGGAAAAGGAACTGAAAGGTCAGTCACTACAAAGTGGGAGGGACCTGGCAGCAACAGGAGTGGAATCAACCCAGAAAGCCCTTCAGCTCAGGAAAGCCAAGTGTTGAGTAGGTACTTTGCAAGCACTAGTGAAATTACTAAGAAAACTTAAATTATTCCATTAAGCTTAAGGTATGCTTATGGCTATGGAAATGGAACAGGAATTGGCAAGCTGGGAC
The DNA here is from genome assembly GCA_013397725.1 of Rhagologus leucostigma. Classification (NCBI taxonomy): domain Eukaryota; kingdom Metazoa; phylum Chordata; class Aves; order Passeriformes; genus Rhagologus; species Rhagologus leucostigma. Next base: position 431,300 of record VZTD01001553.1, read on the forward strand.
TTCCAGAAAATTACAGAAAAAAAAAAAAAAAACAAACAAAACTCTAGAAATTATTTTTAAAATTAAATTAAAACTAATCTGTCATAAGTGATAGGATAGCTCTCAATACTAAGACCTTATATGAATCCAAATGCTCTTGTTCCATCTATATATCAAATTCACATATTGACTGGAATTTTGAAAAGTGAGAATTAGGAGGTCAATATGGGGTTAAATACTCATCCTAACCCAGTCTTTTTAAGTCTTTATTATGTTTCCATTCTTTGTAGAGGAAATACAAAACAAACTGTTCTCACTAGCAGTCATTCTTCAAAGTCAAAGAGGAAAAAATAAATACTGTTTGGTGTATAATGTAATTGGTTGGTATAATTTCATTTAATCAAAGCAATGTCCATGAGCATTAGTAGGGAAGACAAGAAAGAGAATGAGAACTTTTGAACATATATTTTACTTTAATTTTTATATGGAATTCACTCTCTTACATTGGGATCCTTGTATAAAACAACAAAGATACATAATTTAAGGTCAATCATCAACAATGTTACATGGGAAAGATAGGTTGAAATGGAGATCCAGTAACTTTTGAAGACTGTTTTAAGAATTTATTGAAAGCTGTTTAAAAGAGCTCTCTGTTAGGGGGATAACATCTCAAAATACTTGGACTATATTGAAGCAAAAGAATTCAACCTTAACTAACTTGTTAGAATTCTTTGAAGATATTACTGCCATGATAGATAAAGGGAATTCTAATTTAATTAGGTTTTCAGAGGATACTTAGCATTGCTCCACATCAAAGATTACTGGATAAAAGGCATCGAACAAAGACTAAGAGCTGGAGTAGAATAAAAATTGTCTCCCAAAGAACAAAAGAGAATGACGTATAGCTATTTTTAAGGAAGAAAAGAGATTATTACCTATGGCAGGGTTAGTTGAAGAATAGGCTTTAAACATTCTGAAATTTTTGAGGCATGTATAGTTTGGTTGGGACTTTTATAAATCAGTGGGCACAGTTTCTGAAGGACTACATTCACTTTGTCCCTCACAACTATCAGAAATTTACCTGCCTCATGCAATATGACAGATGTTTCCAAGTTGATTAAAAACTAATGCACAAGGGGAAATTATGGATTTCTTCCAATATTCCCTTGTCCTGGCAATGATTAAACGGGAAAAGAAAGACTGATGTGACATCTCCATGCCAAGCAAGTGAAAAAGCATGGCCACAGCAACCATGGTTATCTAAAAGTTTATGAGAGCAGTTTTCAGACTAATCTAAATTGGCACAAGCATTTTAAAACTCAGCAAAGCTGTAAAGCATACACAGCTATCAGACGAAAGCTGTGTGCTCACTGTCTGCACTGGCCTTTAAAACTACAGGCAAAGAGATTAGAGCTTCCCCAAGTTCAAAACTTAGGAGTGGGAAATGTTGCCATCACAACTACTTTATGCCAAGACTTTATGTAGTGCTAATGGAAAAAGTGCTGGAAATTAAAGACCAGTTCAGCATGAGTTAGAGGAGCATAGTGAAAAAAGGAGGGAAGTGAGTTTCAGATAAACAAGGGCAGAAAGAAAATACTGGGCATATAGAGTCGGACAGGCTTTTCCTGTCCTTGTGCTGAACATTTCTTATGCTGCCTTCTCTGTTTTCTAGTTGTACAGTCCAGGTGAAAGGGCATGCTTTGCTCTTGTGGGGTTTTTTTTCATAAATACGATAATTGTTACTTCTCTAACCCTTTCCTAAAAAGTATGTTAGTAGCATCAGACTAGAAAACAATAACACAAAATTCACCATTCACAGCAGTCAGAGAGCCAAAGCTGGGGACTACACACCAGTTTTGGGGCTCGTGCCTCCCTCTTTGCACCTTTGTTGCGTGGTGAAACAGAACACTATAAAGCCCTTTAGCAGATTACTTGCAACTTAAAATGGCACATATGTATCATAATTACACTGCATTCCAATCGAATCAGCACATGATTTTCAGTAAGAAATCCCTTTGATCCTCTCCACAAAGTCAGGTGAGTAGGTTTCTCTGACAGAAAGTCATTTTATTGAGTGATTTGATGGAGACAATCTCTCTTGGCTGTTGCAGTAATTACAAAGGAAGGAAACCTTAGTAGCTATTCAGAACAATGAAAATATTTTTTAAATTATATTCTTTATCCTTAAGATAAAGAATATAATTTTAAAAATATTTTCATTGTTCTGAATAAGATGAAGAATATAACTTTCAACTTATTTTCACCACATAGGCTGCAATAATTTTGCAATCCAAATGAGAATATGGTTCTCAGAGACACAGTGGGAATAGGAGTTAGGTTGATTAGTAAAGGGCAAATTATCAAAGGATCTGCAGCAGCAAGGGTTGATGCCACTGCAGAGAGAGCCCTGTGTGTGTTCCAGAGCAGACCACATTTGGATGGTTGCCCTTCTAACTGCTGCAAGCACAAATACTCATTTTCATCAGCTTATGAAGGAAAAGTTGGCGCATATAGACACCCATTACTGGAGTGCAGACTGCAGCACAGGAAATACAGTCATGTTCAATTCTTTTCCTCTGTTTAAGTCCACATGTTCAGTGTCCTGTATTGTTTGCTGTATACTCACCACCAACTGTAAACACCTTGATGTTCTTTGGGGGTCCCCAAACTGGCTTTTCCTATTCGCCTGAAGAGAATAGTCCTGAACAAAACTCACCACTGAGAGAAAATTAAGAACCAAAACCACACACAGAGAGAAAATTAAAAACTAAAATGGCAGAACCAATCTGCAACCTTGGCTGTGGGGCTCAAAGAATCACTGGAGAGATGGCAGAGGGCCAAGGGGCTAGGAGGGTGGTCTAATGAAGGACCAAAACTGCAGCAGAAGTTTAGGGTAACAAAGCTTTGTGCAAATGAGCCTTTTCCTGAGCAGTGCAGGACCTCAGAGCCACAGCTCCTAGTGCTCATCCTAACCCAGCCATTACAAGCTGGAGCAGTTGCTTTGGTCAACCATTTGTGCTAACATTGTTTGCAGTGGCATAAATAAGGAGTACTTCTATTTTTGTCAGAGAAGTTTAGCCCAGAATGAAACTGCAGTGACATCAGTATGAGACCACAAGGATCACAGTCTGCCAGTTTATGGAATAGTTATGATCCCACATAGACAGTGTCTCCCGGGAACACAAGTTTTCTATAATTCATTACTAAACTTTTAAATCCTCAGAAGAGTGACAGTAAAACCATTCTATTTACTGTTAGCTCAAGGTCAACTTTGATGAGTGTTTATCCTCTAGAGTACTCTCACAGACCAGGTTAGGCAAAACAGCTGGTAAATCTACCAGAAAAAACATCATGTGCCCCCTCAGTTTCTGAAAACACACAGTTTCACAGTTGCATTCACAACAGCCCCAGCATGACGCAGCTTTTCTGATTTTCTCTTTCTATACATCTACCACTAATAAAGTGCCTAAAATTCAGCTGATGGCTCTGCTGGTGGTTGTCTCTGGAAGAGGAACAACCCTTTGCCATGGACTGCCGTCAAGGGATGTGGGATTCCCAAGCAGACAGATTCCAGGCTGCCTAAATGGGCAACGCAAGGCCCAGGTGGACACCAGAGCTCAGGTCCAGCACAGGTATCAGCACTCAAGTGAACACTAAAGACTCTGCATTGCACCAAGATCTGCTAACGCAGAGGGCAGCCAGGAAACCATTGCTGACATGAACGCAGAAAGAGGAGTTTTTCACTAGCAGGATGGTGATTGTAAGTTTTAGCACTGTATTGCTAATGATAATAGAGCAAGGAATTCACTATAATGTGTTATAAACAAGTCTTCATATTGCGGTAATTCTCCCATGAACTGAAACTCTTTTTAAGGAACATTATTGTTCCATATCATTCCTGGTGTTTTATAAAAGTGCTCAGAGGAAATGACTGGCTTTCTGAGTGCCAGATCCCAGAGTATAGAAACAATAGGGGGCCATATTAAAATAAAAATTAAAAATAAAAAAAGAAGTAACATTTTTCAGGCAGCCTTCTAACTTGCTACAAAAAACCTTTCAACCCTCCTGATGTTCTTCACTAGGGACTGGGATTTGTAATAACACCAGTAAAGTCAGGGGTTTTCAGACAAAAGTTCGTTGCTGTTTTCAAACAAAATACTTGCTGTATTCAGAGTAGCCTTCTCACTTAGTTTTCTGCATTCTCTCCTCCTTGTTTCAAGGGTATTTCTAGGTAGAGCCCTTTCCTGACCTTTCAGGTTATTCCTAGATTTTTCTTTCAAGGAGTGGGTGGCATTTCAGTAAGCTGGGCTCACTTGTTCAGTCACAACAAAGGAAAATAAAAATAACCAGCTGAAAAAATGAAGTTGCTGGAATGTGTTATACTCAGCATTAAAATGGCACAAAGTGCCTGCCTATTTATAGCTCTTGTTTTGAGAAAGAGTGAGACACACTTTGGGCACTAGATACAATGGATCACCCAGGAAAGCACGTGGCCTTGCATTCTGCATGTGAAAGACTTTTTGTTTGTTGCAATACCAGTAATTTCCCAGGAAAATGAGGTTTATTCAGCATTTTTTTATCTCTTTTATGCAAGCAAATGCCAGATTTGACATGGCAGTTTGGTTGCTGAGTAAAGACTTGGACGACTAAATAAAACTCTGTTTGCTCTAATTCAGATTTATCCACATATCTTTGTCATTAAATCTTTGCTGAGACATCTATGCTTACCATGATTATACAAGAAGTGTGTTTTCGTATACTAAAAGACCTGTATTATCTCATTCATCAAATGATAAGACTTTAAGGAGGACAAAACACTCCCAATTTACCAGTACCTGTATTTTTTTACGTGCCTCTTTGTCCTTGTTTGAGTCATGCTGAACTATATTTAATAAATGATGAGTTTCTCTCTTTTTTTCAAAGTTTCACCTAACTTTTTTGTTTTACTTTCCAGTTCAGTAGAAGGCAGTAAAGAATGAAATGTCAGAGAGCAAAACAACTGGAGAGAAATAACAAAACTGCTGTTTGCAAAAAATAGAAGAAAGCTACGCTGCACATAACATGCAGAAGACTTATACAAAAAGACAGCACTCTTAGTAGCAGCCCAGAGATTTTTGATGCTGTGTTTAAATGTAAGCCAAGCCTTACTGTGCATCATGTAGATGGATAGCAGAAAAGAGTAGATAGTAAGAGTACTTTAAATATAAAAACTCATGCTGTGAACTGAGGACCACAAGAAACTCCCTGAAAGGTCAGAAGGTCAGTTCTGTGGTCCATCTACCTCAATCCTCTGTCTCCAACAGCAGCAGTAGGAGATGATGGTTAGGAAGACCACATGAGCTGAGCCATTCTCTGCAGGCTCTTCTCCTCGTACTCCCCAATACAGTTCCTGGAGCAGAGGCCAAGAGGGCACATTCCTGTCTATTCCCTTCAGCATGTCTCCATACAGTACTCACTTTGGAAAAAGAGCTAGAGACTGTCCATGCTTTTTGAGTCTGAAACCTGTAATCACGACAACAAAGGTAGGATCAAAAGTGGGGGAAAAGTGCAGTAGAAAAATGAAGGGAAAAGATTCTGAAAAGACTCTGAAGTGATTCAGCAGGGCACAGTCACTGCAAAAAAAAAAAAAAAAAGAAGAAAAAGAAATTCTGAACTGAAGCCAAATAATAAATGCGGTCCTGTGGATCCATTAAGGTACATTAATGCTGCCACTTTCCCATCTGTTCCCTAAAGTTCCAAACCAAAAACAAGTCATCTGCAGTCTTGGCTCCCTTATTGTGTGAAACATTCATCTATTAAATTAATCTGGAGAAAATGTATCTATTTCATCCCTGTGGGACTTTGTTTTGTTTTAATAGGGTTGCATACCATGGACTGTAGCCCATTGAGGCCACAGATAAAAAACATGTGAATAAAAAAACAACAAATGAAACAAATAAATAATGGCTACACGCTATTTTTTTCCTCAAGCAGAAATGCCTTTGGAATAGTTGCAACTTTTTTCTGTTGAGTTGAGAAGGCTAGCAATTTACACTAACAAAATTGGCACAATAACCCTGGGAATCCTTATTTTTCCATGAACAATGTACAATGACAAAATTTTATGGGAAACTTCCATGTCCCTAAACTCTGATATATCTTTCAACTATGAAACAAAATTCCTCGAGCCAGTATCACAGAGAGAAAAGTTCATGCTTGACATGCTTGCTGTTAAGCAAAAATATCTAAAATGTTCTTTGCAATCTCCTGAGCCAGTAATTCCCGGATCCTTCATATTGCAAAATTCTCTTCTGTCACCTCATGATTATGATAGCTCATTTAGCTCACTAAGGTGATGCAACCACTCCCTTGCAGCAGTGACAAAATTTATTTCTAGTGCTTCTGAAACATATTTAAGTTCATAGTGTTCAATACTGTGACATAAAAGTAGCCTAGAAACATGATGTGTTTAGCAAAGTTGTGTTCATTCATGTGTTTCCACTTAGGGCTAATCTGTATAATTTAATAACCATTAGGTGCAAAGCCCTCTAGTCTCCCTAAATACCTCACCAAAACTGGCACACACCTCTTGCAAAGAATAAATCTCTAACTAGCCACTTCCAGGGAAGATGTGCCATTTCTGTAGCTCACATGGTATGCTCTCCTATCTCCTGTTGTGGTTCTCTTTCTGTGGATGATTAAATGTATTATTTTCTACCCGTTCCTTTACAAAAGCACTTCCCAAACTGTTGATTAATTAAGCTGCAACCTCACATGTGATTAGGGCACAGGACTGTGAGTTAGGCAGTTCCCTCTATAGTTATGTCTGGCACCCAGCACTTTCCTGCAAAACACAGTTACAGAGTCACAGAATCACGGACTCAATTAGGCTGGAAAAGACCTCTGCGATCATCAAGTCCAACCTATGACCGAACATCACCATGTCAACTGGACCATGGCACTGAGTGCAGTCTTTTCTTAAATACCTCTGGGGACAGTGACTTCATCCCCTCCCTGGGCAGCCCATTCCAGTGCCTAATCACCCTTTCTGTGAAGAATTTCTTCCTAAGAGCCAACCTAAACCTTCCCTGACACAGTTTAAGGCTATGCCCTCTTGTCCTATCCCTAGTTTCCTGGTAGAAGACGCCAATCCCCACTTGGCTACAACCTCCTTTCAGATAGTTGATTCATGAATTAGTATTTTAAGATCACTTAAAAAACTCACTAGAAAAAGTATCAATAAAAACAGGTTTAATATAAAAGCAACATCACAACAAACTTTGTTGATGAGGTTCACTCTGCTGCACTGTTTATAGGGCTACAAGAGGGTGGACTTTAGTCATAATAATGTTTCATCCTGGCCACACTTCAGGTTGGAAAGTGTCTATGAAAATTCGAAAACACCTTCCAGCCCTCCTTGTGGATGGGTGCCACACTGGCCAACTATTCAGTCATCTGAGACCTCTCCATTTAGCCAGGACTGATGATAAATGATGGAGAGCAGCTTAGTGAGCTCTTCTGCCACCCTAGGATGAATCCCACCGGATCCCATAGACTTGTGAGCATCTAAGTGGCACAGCAGGTCACTAACTACCTCCTCCTGGATTTCAGGGGATCCATTCTGCTCCCCATCCCTGTCTACCAGCTCAGGAGGCCAGGTGCCCTGAGATAACCAGTCTCACTGGAGAAGAGTGAGGCAAAGAAGGCATTAAACACCTCAGTCTTTTCCTCGACTTAGGTAACTATGTTCCCCCCGCGTCCAATAAAGATGGAGGTTTTCATTGCACTTCCTTTTTGGTATTGATGTATTTATAAAAACACTTTTTATTATCCTTTACTGAAGTGGTCAGATTCAGTTCTAACTGAGATTTTGCCTTTCATTATCTTTCTGCATGACCTAATGACCTCCTTAAACATTTCCTGAGTTGTCTGCCCCTTTTTCCACAGGTGATATACCCTCTTTTTTTTCCCTGATTTCTTGAAAAAAGCTCCTTGCTCTGCCAGGCTAGTCTTCTTTCCTGCCGGCTGATGTTTCAATATCTCTATTTCTAAAACACAGAGTGTTCATACAGGGGTTAATGAAATGCCTTTCCCACAGGTATCTTTAATTTAGTAATGCTATAAAGGAAATGCATACCTTTGATAATATGATTTCAAAATGAAAATATATTTATATTAATAATGGTACTGTGCAGTTCTTTTCTGTTGCATATTAAATTTATTTAGATATATTTAGTCTGTTTTATTTTAAATTTGAAAACATTCTCTTCCTCCTGTTCATAAATTATACAATTAGGATTTAAATTTGTAACAAACTTTCATGTAAATTATAGCATTAAATTCATTTATAGAGATTTTAATTGAGTTTATTTGTGCTTCCCCTTACTGAAAATCTTTAGAGCTGCTGTAAATCAACAGACATCAATTTACTTTTGCAGAAGATCTAAATTTGAAGTTACTAAGTTACAAAAATGTCTCTATAAAAACAGCAAAATCTCTTTTGATTCTAACTCACTTCATTCTGCAATAACTTACCTAACACAGGTATTGCAGGGAAGTTCTCGGATATCATGCCTGCATGAGCAATACCAGAATAAGATTTCCTCTGACAACCTTAATAACTATTTCAGTGGTGATATGGCAGCACTATGAAGAAATTAGCAGATAAGAAGAGCACTTTCTTCACTTTTGCACAGCAAGAGCAAAAGTAAATTTAGTAACTTCAGGAATTCATCAAGCCACAGAACGCAAAAGCAGGATGAAGATGTAAGCTATACTTTGTTGAAATACACCCCTTTTCTCTAGATGGGAAGGAGAATCTGAGGTTTCACCCCTTGGATGCAGATGTGGCAAATCCTGTTAATAGCACTATTAGACTCTGTGATTTTAGAAAACACAGCTCTTGATTTTAAGAAGGAGTAGAATGCAACCAAAACAAGATAGCTGATACTGACGTCTGGCTATGCGCCTGATGAACATCAGTGGCTCCTATTAACACCTTTCTACCTCACTTCATCAAGTTTTACACATATCCCTCAGAACACAGCTCAAAGAATGGTTTAATTAAGACAGCAGTCCTCTGATGACTATCCAGCTCAGTACAGCTTTCAAATACACCACCAGAGCTGTGGGCTACTGCTACTGCCTGGGAAACAGGCTGTTATGAGATGGCACAATGGAAGAAATCATTGGCATGGTTACAGGTAAATACCCACTGTACCTTACGTAAAGCCATCCCTAGAAAATGTTGTAGGTTGAGGGTTAAAATGTTACAAAAATGCTGAATGTGAAGTCGTTTATGACTGTAAAAAGAAAGGGGCAACAGTGTTTTCCTTCTGTTCGGATATACCACCAAAGTGCTGCTGTAAGGGCAAAGGTAGCTTCACAAATCATTGCTAACTTCAGAAATTGCATTTGCCGTTCATAGCCTTTGAAATACCTTTCTTAAATGTAAAACAGTGGTTAAAGGTGGAGGGTGGGGAGGTGTAATGTGGATCTATACACATATCCTAAACAAATACATATACATACATATACATACAGCTGCTTAGGAGTTTGGCCCCTGGAAAACAGTACTTTTTAAAAGAATAAAGTTAAAAATCTCTGGCTGGTTGGCTTTTTATACAAAAACCTATCTTCCTATTTCATTTTTCATTACTACCCTATTTGTACAATGTGGAATAGATAAATATTTATAAATAAGTATAATCTGAATATGAGGACTCAATTTCCCCGTACCAAATTCAAATACCTAACCCAATTCTGCTGTTTCAGAGGTATCAGGACAAAGACACATGTGCTGAAAATGCTCATTGCCGTCTATCCCCGATCATTTTGCCCCTTCCATGCTGCAGAAACCCGTTCCCATTTTCAGCTTGTGCTTAGAGAAACATTTCAAAGTAGCAAGCAGCCTCTCCCAGCGCTACTTTTCTTAACTTAACCACATTACCACTCCTTCATGTAATTTTAACTTACTGCCTCAGAACAAAAAAAACAGACCACAGCATTCAGCTGTGGATGTCAGCTGTCCCAGCTGAAGTGGTTAGATCAACATGTCATGAAGGAGCATAAACCTCATGGATGAATGAAAGGATATGAGCTTTTTCTCAAAGTAAACCTCCAGAAAGCCCTATTGTGGTAGACAGATTAAGGAAGTTTCCTTTTCTGTACATAATTAACATGGGAATAATACATGGGTAGTTTCATCTGGGCTAAGGAGAACCAACTTTTGAACTCATAGAAAATAAATGAGAGTCATTGCTAAGCAAGAAGCTAAACAAAGTTGCCTAAAGATTTTTTTTCTCTATGCTTTCATATCTTTTTTAGGATTAAAGAATTCATAGTAAATCAGTAAAAAAAAGACCATGTTAAACTTCACCGAAATGTAATGTACATTTAAATTGAGCCTGGAACTGAAAAATGTGAGGCTATATTTAACAAAGATGAATGTTTTGTTTCACACTTTAATTACAAACCTTTGCAAAACCACCAGTTGCCACAATACCTGATTTCTATTCTCTTTGCTTAAACAGCCTTGTTAATTAACCTGTTTGTAAAGGACAAGCAACAGTCTTCTCTATGTTGTTTCTGTTCTCAGTTTGAAAAGACAAAGCAGAATAACAAAGATTTGCCTCTAATTTTTTTTATTTTTTGACTTATGACTTTTTCAGTGTTATGAAAGCAGTGGGTCTCACCCATTACCTCACATTCCCAGCTGCCCACATCAAGGCTCACAAACACCTCTCCTTTATAGCAGAAAAAAGGACTCTAATCCTTCCAGCATCACCAGAATATAAAGTTCAGAGGCTAAACCAAGATTAAAAACTATTCTTCATGATACATAAAATTATCTGAAAGGAAGTAAACCTCGAGCCACAGTTAAAATTCTCCTGTCACAAAGTCAGCCCCTTCTCAAACACTTTTTTCATGGGAATTGGTACTGAGGAGTGGAAGAGGCACATACCACTCTCCTTGGCTTTTATGCAATGTTGTGTCACTCCTTGTTCTCAGACTGTCCAGGTGCTTTTAGCTGACACCAACTCTTTGCTCTGATGGGGCTTGCTGCTCCCCACTCCTCAAACATCTTTCCATCCAAATGACAAACCAGAGAGAAGTAAAAGATACCCTTTTTTTTTTTTTTTTTTTTTTTTTTTTTTTACCCAAAAGCATGGAGAAATACAATGGTTCTGGTTTTGGTTTCTTTCACACAGACACATACACAATTTCTTGCAAGAGGGATGAGGAAATTTAGACACAGTGCTAGGATGACATTTTTTATGTATTACTCCACTCATTTTCCCTTGATTTAATCAGTGAAAAATGCTGTGCTTTACACAGCTTCCTTATAAACTTCATCTAACCCAAGCTGACATTAAACTGGTCCAAAATTAACTTCAGAGTTTTGCTAATTTTGCCTAACTTTATCCTGGGTAATTTAAGATGGAAATGAGTACTGAAATTCAATACTCAGAGATTTTTGTGTGATTTGTAGTTCAAAGGGGAATCTTGCACTTTCCAGGGTCTACTTTCTGTGAGTCTACTCTTGTAATATAATGGTGCATGCTCCCACCATGTCAGGACAAGAACCCCTAGCATACAAATCCCACTCCTTTCAGTAACAACATCCCCTTGAACTCGGCCAGAAAAGGCTGCTTAAAATCTGTTGGAAAACATTATCGTTCCTTTCAAAGCAACAGATATTCAATGTGCTATGCAAAGGTTGCCCATATTCTTGCCACCAAAATGTCTATTAATTAACTCAATGTAAATACAAAATTGATATTAATAACAACAACAGTTTCTTTTTCATTTCAGTAAACTTTAACTAGTGACTTTCTGTGTGTTTATATTTCTTGTATATGGCTCTCACAGATATTTTTCAACAGATGAGCTGAAGGCTTGGTAATACAAGTATATAGCCATTAACTTACATTTCTGAAACAATAGGTTAGTAAAGACTTCTCACTCCTAGTTCTCCAAGGTCAGGCCCACTAATCCTTACACAGTTATTTTTTATTAACTATTTTGCCAAATGTGTGAAAGTGCAAAGCACTCCCCTTGACACAAGCACAATGTAAAATTTGAAAGCAGAAGCCCCTTGCCTATGAAATCCAAGGCAGCTGCTCATGGGATCACAGGCCACGGACTCCCCACAGACTCTTCTCTTGCTGCACCTTCACTTTACTGCTTGCCACCAAAAACATCCTCACAATATTGTTTTCTCACTAAAATGGCATTTCCATAGTATTTGAAAGGTCTAGGAAGCTATTAACTATCTGAAAAAGCAATCAGAACTGTCATAGTCCTGAGGGCTTCATAGGGAATCTTGTAGAAACACAAACATGTTGGATTAAAATATTTTCCTACTTGCTTCTTTATAAACCAGGAGAATAACTTCTCCACTGGGAACAGAACTGATAGAACTGAAAGAGGAGTCCAGCTCACGTTGTCTCGTACACTTTTCTTATGGCTGTATGACAAGCCCAGTTAAAACTCTGTTTAAAGGCTGATGTGTATGCCTAGTTGATTTAGCATATTTTTGGGGTTTCAATAATATGCAGATGTCTAACCCCAAGAGCCATTAGGCATATAAACATTTTTAGCTCTTGGTTTGATATATGTCTTTTGGCTGATTAGTTTTCAAAATATCTATTTGTACTTGTGCCAAATAGTCTGCCATTTCCATAGAAGCCTCCAGTTTGTGCACCAGCACTTTATAAATCTCCAAATAAAATCTTCCATGTTTATTTTTCTTAGAGAGAAAATCCCATTTAATAAGTGTGGGCCTCCTTTCTTTAAATGTATTTTTCTATTGAGATGGTATCTGTATACTTTCTAAGTCATTTCGGTGTTTGAGGTTTTTTATTATGGAAAGAGAAAAAAAAAATAACACTAAAAATATATTGCATTTCTACTGTGGGCTTTATCTACACATACTTTAAAGCACATAATCATCACTTTTTGGCTGATGGTACTGCAAAAAGACAAGTGTTATGATAGAAAGGAGAGAAAAAAGGCTTTCCCAGAGTTAAGCCAATATTTTGTCAGCACCCTGATCTCCTAAAGGACACCCACTCCCTTTTTGATAGTGCTTGGTGCCTTCCACTATGTGTTCTTTTTCAGGTGTTTAATTTCTTGAAGTAAATTGTGAAGAACATCCTTAAAGGGTGTCAGCAAATATTTTATAATATATATTTACCAATTTTTTGCTCTCATATCTATTTGATATATGCATTTTGGCTGCTTAATATTCAAAATATCTATTTGCATTTGTGCCAATTATAAATTTCTATTTACGATTTATTCCCTCTCATCAGAGAAGGGGACTTCTCACCTTCTGGTCCAGGAAGGATAATGCAAAACCAGGATAGGAAGGGAAAAGAACGGCAGCAGCATCCCTGGTCATCCAGCTGCCAGGTAGCAGCAGCCTGGCGTTCAGTCAGTGGTCCACAGAGCCAGGATATGAGATCTATGATGATCTCAGTCCTAATTTTCCAGGCCCTATCCTTTTCCTGAATACCCCAGTAATCACAGAACACTGGTCATTTCATTCACCCCAGTCATCATGGTGGCACCATGGCATATGGTCCCGGTGCCGTGGGCAGTAAGTGGTGCTTCCAGAGATAGCTTAGAGCCTTCTCCTTCATTTCTAACATCTGCACGTGGCTGCACAGAGGCTCCCAGAGGGCCTCCATGCTACCATGTAAGCAGCCATGATTTTATCCTGGGCAACCTGGCCTTAAAATATTTAATCCAGGATATTTTAACAGCATTGCAAGCGCAGGCTTAGAGGCTCTGCATGTTCAAATATTTATGCTTCCTGGGTGAGTCGGGTGAGAAGTGCTGCCAAGTGTACCTTTATCAGTGTCCTACGCTGGCTAATTTAAAACTAACTTGGGCACTGCCTACATGAGTCGCAGCAACGTGTTTGACCGAAACCACTGTGTCCCTCCAGGCAGGATATCCAGTTCAGGAGGAAGGTGGAGGTGAGAAGAATCATTTTATGATTCAAAACCTGAGCTGCTTCACCAGCTGGAGAGACTGACAGTGTAATTTAGGTAGCTGTATAGCAGTGCTGGAGAGAGCACCCCCACTCAAGGGAGATGCAAAAGAGCAGGCCAGCAAGCATTTTGTAGAAAACCTGCACTCGGGATGCCGCCAGCAGCTGTGACAAAGGTGCACGGAGGCTGGTGTTTCACACCTGTTCTCACAAGGTGCTCAGAGACCTGTGGCCCACTGAGTAAAATTAAGGATATCCTTCAAGTGATTTCATAGGCAGGACAGTAGTTTTCAGGAATTGGCATTTATTAGAAACATTTCTTTTTTTAAAAAAACCCAAACACTGAAGAAGTAGGAGAGGAAAATAAAGGGATGTGCAAATTTTCTCACTTTGCCTACAGAGTTTTCTCTGAGTATTATTCTAGAACTGGACCCTGATTTTTTTTCTTGATTGTCTCCTTTTGAGTGAAAAGCACTGAATTAACGTACAGAGATCAAGTTAAATCATGAAAAAATATCAAGCATCTTGGTGTGTATTTATTTACAGGATTGCTCCAGATGAACACACACTGTTGTAAAAATAATTCACTCATTTCCCAGTGCCTTTCTAATTATGTACACAGCCATATGAGGCAAAATGAAAGCTTAATCTGTTTTCAGGAGACAGCTAGTGCATTTTCCTTCTGTAGAAATGATCTGGCATGTAGGAAATCACAGTTTCCGCTCCTTGGTGCTTTAATCGGAGCAGAGCCCACTAGGTTTCTGCATCCCTTGTAAGACGCCTGCTCCACCAAACCATGTGTTGTGCTTGAGTAGTGCTCTCCACTCAGCATAACCAGCAGACAGTTTCACTTAGACAAAACTAACTCAGGAGAAGGAGGAGTATTACAAAATTTGCCGTTAAAAGGAAACAAAAAAAAAAAAA